>NMUG010006779.1:0-12404 GCA_002855965.1 Monotropa hypopitys | reverse complement strand
CGATTTAAGAGTATTTCGATATGCACCTATGTGCATATCGATATAGGATCCTTCTGTCCTTACCTCTCCGTGTCTGTATTTCGATATACCCTTTGGAGGTATATCGAAATGCAAGTCTACTGCTGGGTTCTATTTCAGGAGTATTTCGATATGCACCTTGAGTGCATATCAAAATGTGAGGTTTTCTGGCCTAATATCTCTTAGCCACATATCGATATACACCTTTTGTATATCGATATGTACCTCAATAAGGGTATTTTTGTGATGATTTTTGGGCATGTATATATAGTCTTTTTAACTCAAACCCTAAACGTAAATCATTCACAACACTCTTCTCCAGCAGCCTACACCCTCCTCTCTCTCTTCTCCCACGATTTTCTCTCTCTCTCCCACTTCTCTCCTATTTTCTCCCTTTATTTGAAGGTTTTTAGGCAAGAGCCCTTCACAAACATTGTTCCTCTCGTCTCCCTCTACGCATTGACGTACATAGCTACGTGGGGTATTTGAAGAACTCTCTTCTAGAGTTTTTGGTGACTTGCTCCTACAATATAGAGTATTTCTATCCTCTTGTATATATGTTCTAGGTTGTCTCTCTCCCTCCTTCAAGCAAAATTTTGAAGTGTGCATGCCTAGGGTTTGTTTTGGTTTCCTAAGGTGTATGTAGTGGATCTAGGGTTTGATTGGCCTTGGATATATTGTTCCTAGGACTTCAATTTTATGTTCTCAATCATAGAATTGAAAACCTCAATTTTTTACTAAAAACCCTAAATTGACCTTGTTTAACAAATTTGGGGGAAATGTCAATTGGACTTGGAAACATCAAATTGAAGCATTGAATTGAATATTGGTATGTTGATACCTTATAAAATATTGAAATTTGGCCATTGGCCTAAAATTGGGAATTTTGGAAAATTGGAAGTTAAATCAAATAATGGTTGAATTTGGATGTTGATCTTTGAGTTGGCTAAATTTATAAAATTTTGATACCCGGGATTTTGATCGTTGAATGTTCTACGTTCACGACATTGCGCAATGGGGTTTTAACTGGACCCTCTCGTCGAGTCGGGTAATACGAGGAATTATACGGTTAGATAATTGACGAGCATCTAGCACGGAATTAATAGCCTAAACTCTCATTTATAAATGATTAACCTTATATTGATAAGAAATTTGGAAAATTATTTGGAAAACCCTTATCTTGATAAGGTGTGCTTTGACACGGCTATTTGACATTGGTAAGTAATTGGAAATTAAATGGTTCTTTGGAAATCAATTTATAAAGTTTACTCGCACTTGATCTATTTCAATTGGAAATCTATCGGGCTCTCTTGCATGCACAGCATTCTTACTTCCATACACTTCCATGCCCATGCACACTTATTGCATATATCATTTGTTTAAATTTCCTCTACTAGGCATATGTCTAACCCTCTATTTTTAGGGAATGATCATTTGGCATATCTTGGAGGTGGAGTTCCAAGATTTGGAAGACTTTCAAGACTTTACAATTGTAATGCATTTTTATCTATCTTTTCGCACTTTATTATTTATCTTGGTAATTGAGTCTGTAATATTTAAACTAAACTCATTTACTTCTTGTTTGTGGTTTGACATGTGGTTTGGACATGCATGTGATGGTTGGGTTTTATGTTGTATTTTATTCAAATACTCTAATATCCTTCTCAAAAAAATGGTTTAAATTCTGGGGCCGTTACAATTGGAGTAGCTTGGAGTGGATCCCTTGCTCACTTGAAGACTTTTGAAAACATTATTAATGTATTGCACTCTTCCTTTTATTTCTGCACTTTTATTTAAGTTAATAGCTCCCAGATCTGTAATAATTGAAGTAAGACATTATTTATCATTGTTTGCCTGTGATTGACATTATGCATGTGATGATGTTGGGATTGGTTGTGATTTCATTTTAGTAGTTACTAAAAATGCTCTAATATCATCTTTCAAAAAAATATTTTAAAATTTCGGGGCCGTTACAGATATGATTATGATAGATTATAACACTAAGGTGAGAGGTAGACCTAAATTGATTTTAGAATTGATAGTTCATAAGGATATAATTTTGTTAGGAATAACGGAATACGATGCACTCGATAGACTGCATTGGAAAGAAAAGATTCATATAGCAGACACTAATTGATTGGGATTTAAGGCTCATTTTGATTTGATTTTGTTTGGTTTGTAAAGATAATGCAAGGCCTTGACTTTTATAGTCTTATGCAAGGATGGCAGGAGTTAAATTTGAAAATCTTCTAGGAGGAAATAGAATGTAAGGCCTTGACTTTTATAATCTTACTAGCGGATGACCGGGACGAATGGTGAATCCAGAAACAGAATCAAGCACTACAAAAAAGTTGGATTCACCATTCGTCCCGTGCCATTGGCACGGGTCATCCGCTAGTCACCATACAATTCTCCATTTCCACCTAGAGGATCAGAACATGAATCCATAGCCATAAAAATTGGTGAAGGTGCACTTAATTTCAAACTCAACCCATTTGAGGTTTCAAAGTTATTCTGGATGTCATTTTTTTCAGCAAATAATTCCGAAATCGAATTCATCCCACGTAAACTCGCTACATTTAAGTTTGGATTTGTCTCCATCACATTCGGATCCGATACAATTGAATCGGGTTTGATATCAACAGTAGTAGGGCCAAAATGACATACAGTATCTCTCAGAAAATGACATACAGTATCTCTCAGGATAAGATCCATTTTTTTAAATGGCACACACATTCGGATCTGATCTAGCAGCAGGTCCTAAATGTAAAATCAAATCTGTATTTTTTATTTAGAGTAATACATGTCATTACCTCGTTACCCACTGTCTTTTGCGACTCAGGCGGGGACCCCAAATTGACAGAAGCAAAGCTTTGGATTTCAAAAACAATAAACACCGTCCTTCACCACTATCGGGGCCATCATGTTCCTCACGTCCCCTACTGCGCCTTTGTCACTGGGCCAAACCCACCCCCTCCAAAAACCGTCCACGTCACTTTCTCGGCGACGGAATGCAAAAAACGTTCGTATTAGAAGAAGTGAGAAAGATAAAAGACTCCCTTCCAACGAATGAGAGAGAAACAGGCATGTGAGACGGTGATATTTGAAATGATGCTCTGTACGAATGAGAAAGACTCCCTTTGTTGTGAATGACCTCAACAACATTGAGCCAAAAAACAGTACTTCGACGCGGATCGGCGACTTGTACTGGACCCCGGTGATCGGCAACTTGTAGTGGAGCTCGTAATCGCTAATTGTGAAAGTGCAGGTACCGTTTCAGTAGGATTTCAATTCTCCAGTGGATGTATCTGGTTCGTAACGCGTAACGCCTTGTGGGAGAAGGCCAGAGAAATCGTACTACTGTAGAGGATGAGATTGAGAGGGAAGTTAGGACTTGGTACGCCGTGAGCAGCCCTGCTTTCACATCGGTAGAATGAGAATGAGAGAGAGACTGAGGCAGATGGAAATGTTATACGGTGAGAATGAGAATAATGAATGGACGGTGGCTTTGAATTGTTGGGCGGTGACTTTGAATTGATGCTCTGTTCGAGGGAGAAGGGACGTGAATTCGAGGGTTTGTTTATATCGTGTAACAATTCATGTAAAGAAACAATGTAGTCTTTGATTTACAGACGTTAGATAGAAATGTGAAACAATCTTAGCCCTTACAGATTTTAAGTGTTTAATGGGATTTAATCTCAGCCATCTATTCTAAGATCCAATGTCTATCTTTATCTTGGGCATAAAGAGTTCTAATTTGTATAATAGATAAATTAATAAGAATAAGGGATGGGCGGGAGAGACTATGACGAAGGAGTGCCACGTGGTTCATTGAGGTTTTTATATTTTTACCAAAAGTTAGGAAAGATGCCACGTGTACTACATGTGCTTAGTATATAGTATAAATTAGACGTGGAGCCCCACCCTCCACACGCTTTTGTCCTCTCTCTCTCTCTCTGCCAAAAATGTCAATTACTATCATCCTTACAGTTTAGCACAGGCATAGCAAAAGATGAAGTCGTGCTAGTTTAACAAGTCACTAAGAAACACCATTGCAGCATATTTTCTCTCTTTGCTAGTTGACTGCGGAATGGGCAGAAACTAAAATGTCTCTAGTTACATGAAAGGAGATGGCCTTATGAAAATGTGTGCTTTAACGATGCTTTCATGAGAGGTATTCCCTCTCCCCCCCTCCTTTTTCCACTCCTGTAATCGTCGGACTCGCATATGCGGGCGCGTAGGCGGGTCTGTTAGAGCATGTTAAATGCTCTAAGTCCGGGCTATGCGTCGGTGCGTGCGTGTGTATGTGCGGATCCCCCCTCGCCCCCCAAGCTACTGGGGGGAATCTGTCCGTGTCCGTGTCCGTGCGCGTAGGCGTATATGTGTGTATGTGTATACGCGCACCATGATTCCTGTCGAAGGTCCTTGAAATCAGTCAAATGATGAATCATCCGTTTGATTGTCTCAATTCAAGTTTTTTGTACATGGAAATGGTCATAGAATCGTTTTTTGATGTCTTTTGGAATCCCTTTTCTGTCCTTTCTCTGTCAGTCTCTTTATGAGGGGGCTCTCCTTTTTTATTCAGATTAGGAGTCGGATTCAGAGTCTCTTTGTCTCGCCCGCGCCTGCGGGGCGTTCGTTCACTGCGTTCTCTCACTCCACGAGTTCCCTTCGTTCTCTGCGTTCCTCTCTTAAGTAACTCACTTACGGAGAGGGGGTTACTTACTTTGCGAGGAGCTCCGCTCCGAGTATCAAGTATACTCTCCGCACTCTCTGATTCACAACTCAGTCACACAATCGCCGCTGCTAGCCTCCACAGAAGCCACTAAAATCACCAGCCGCTACAAAACTCTCCTTACTGCCGCACAGGCCTATAACCATATCCCTCCACTACTACAACAAAACACCACCACAGAAAGATTATAAATTCATGACATGCAATTCTGATATGCCTCAAAACGCAAAAGAATTGTTTTGGTCATGAAACAGACCTGTAAAAGCAAATGATAAGATAATACCAAGTTACATGGTTTGAGTTTTTTATAATAAATAAATCAAACTTCTCTTTTATGCCCAGTAAAAGAAGTTACCTGAAAGTCAACGAATGCAACTGGAGCTCCATATGTGCTCTGCATCTTCAATTTCAGAAATCCAGGGTATCTGAGAAAAACAAACAAATAACTTAATTCTACAAGCTTAGTAGGGGAACAAAAAGGACAAAACTAACAGCTTCAAACCTTGAAAATACTTCAATTAGTTCCTCCTCTGTACAAGTTAGTCCCAAATTAGCCACAAATATTGTAGGGCATGCAGTAGCATTTTGAGGAACATGTGGTGCTGAAGAATTCTGCTCAAGTACGATAAAACCCCAAAGTTACAAAAAATGGTGAATAATGCCAAGCAAGCATGATATATGTTCTTGAGGAAGAAATGGTTACGCAAAAGTAAGAGAATAAAAAGAAGCAAATCATTGCTATTGAGAAAATTTCGTCTCCAAAAAGTGTCTTTGCATCTAGATAATGAAAGTTTATTGGTTTTAAATTTATACATCGTCTTCAAAGGAGAATGATTTCTGATGGTCATCAGTGGTAAATAGAACACCCAAAGGAAAATGTTTAAGCCTTACACTTAGAACTTAAAAGTATGGTAGAATTCTTCTGCTCAGTTTACAAATGCACCAAATTGGATAGTTGGACTAGACTACTATAGCCAGTGGCTCCAAAGCAGCCTATTGCGTTCAACTGAACAATTACTATCGTACCTAATTCTCTCATAACAAACAGCAAAACATCATCTAAGAGATGGTTTATGAAACCAGAATAACTGAACGTATCTGCCTAGTTATTTGGAACAATTGAAGGTAAAAGAAACACACACCAGTGTCATTAGAAGTTTAGAACAAAGGGGTGCCCTCACATTAATAGCTGATAGAATCATTTCTATAGATTTGTGAAAATAAAAATTCGCAGCAATTTACATCTTTCATAATTGATAAAGATGACCAATGTTGAGACAGTGTTGTAGAGAATGTTCTTCAGAGCACAAAGCACCAAAATGTGCCCTCTAAAGTTTCCAAACCTTGGTAGTATGGTAATAGAAAGTTTTGTTTCTTGGTAGTTTTCTAAATGCATGAGGCGATGGAGGGGCTGATGAAGTCCCTACCCCTGTTCCCTTAATTCTTGTCTTCTCTTCACGTTACTTCTTCACTTCATATAATACCCTAATTTCACATTACAATGAAACTACAAAATCATACCTAGGATGAATTCTTCCACAAAGATATCTTCCAAAAGACACTTCCGACCATAAAACTTCTTCGTAGATGGTAAAAGATGGTAGAATTCAAAGTGGTGACTACAATAATTGGGAGGATAGTTTCAATGGATCAACTGACTTCTAGTTATTCAGTTTGATCTGATCAATGAGAAAACTTCATCACCAAAGAAGTAATCGAAGCAGTATTTTCCTTTGCAAGAGCTGCAAAGTGGTCATTTCCTTCTCAAACATAAATAAATAAATAAAGCTGACGCGCTAAAAAATTTCCATGATAAAAAATCTATAGAGAAGCATTGATATGTTACCAAAACATGGGCAAAGAAGTATCATAACAAGGATATGTCCCTAGCCTGCTAAAGAAATTGTCTAATTTTCATTCACTAAACAAAACCAATGTAGGAAATAACTGATCATTAAAACAATACAAAATACAGTGGACAGTTACAACACAGTGGACCAACGTAAATGCCAGTGGCCAACAAGAAAAAACTTTGCCCAGGGAAGAACCTACATGAGCCCATATTAACCCTCTTGTGAGGAATAGTGGAAGTCCTTTAAATGCCTCGAGAATAACATGTATTTAATATTCCTAATATCAAATCTCTTTTTCAATAAAAAGCTTCACAGTTTCTTTTCTATGATTTTTTCTCTAAACACGAACACAATCCCTACACATTTTCGAAAATAGTTCATAATTACAAAAACTGCAACATATCTCATGCAGGTGGGCGTAGAATATTAAAATTTCAGGAGATTCAAGTAGCTGAAGCATAATATGCTAAGCATTAGAAAGGAAAACTAGATTCTGCAACAAGAGAAGAAAGGAATGGTGGAAGATGATTCTATTCTCAGTTATCATACTGAACTCGTCCAATATCCATCTCGAACGGAATGAAACGGCATAAGAAGATTATAAAACCTGAAGCACAATAAGCTAAGTACGAGCCCAACAGTAAAACTTTACCGTCTTTGTCGTGGTGGTCTCATACACAGCTCTACCGTCATAGTTTGAGTAACTGAAACATGAAAAAGAAACAATGAAAAACTAGACTAGGCACCATGGAATTTTTCATATGGCCAATATTGTCCTCCATCTTCAGGGAAGAGGGCTTGTAATAAACAGCTTTTGCTAGGCCGTTGACCTTTCAGCTAGAAGAAATCATTTCAAGTAAGAAAATGTGCTTCCTCAGCTAAAAATATTCATTTTCAAGTAATAAAAATGTGCTGTAAGTAGTGCAGATGACCTTTGTGTGGATGGATAACCAATTGTGTCGTAAGCAGAATTACCAATTCCGGGCATGTCACCGCTGCCAACACCTGCTAGTGCCCAAGCGTGCAAAACACGTGCAATGTGAGCTTTTAGAATAAAGTGCCCCATGTGACTAACTAACTAGTATTGCAAGCAGCAGATTAGACAAGCACCCAAGCAAATTGTGAGAAAGGGATTCAGAGGCAACATGGAGATCAACCTCATTCATATTAATAATCCAGTAAAGGGAGAAAAAGAACTAAATGAAAGAATTACTTAACACAAAAAGCTCACAAGGAAACACTCCATGCTCTGAACAGTTCAGGGAAGCCATCTTACCAGTATCAGGAATGCCCCGTGAAAATGAAGCAGATCCTTTAGTTCTCTTCTCTGATCCAAGTTTTCCATCATCTGATCAAGAAGTTCACCCAATTCAGGTCTGCAACAGTTAACATTGCAGAACAACAGGCCTACCGGGAAAATGAATAGATCATACCAATTCTTGAGCGCTTGGATCTTGAGTTGGATTTTGCAAGATCGATATATAAGGTGGATCCCTTCTCAAGGTCAAAAACCATTCCCTGCAGATGAAAAAAATTTAGTAAAAGATATCAACTGAGGGATGCATTCATAATTAACTTGCATGTGTGCCATGTGAATGGCCTTTATCGTTGTAACTTAATTTCATGGATTTCTATGTATATACCAATGTGGTTTTATGCCTACTCCGAGTCAGCAGATAAGAAACACAGCCTGATGAGCAAAATGCATGTGGCGACTCGAATACTCATTACTTTTATCCACTATACCTTTCACAGATATAATAACTACTTGCACTCAAGCAAGTCTATTTCTCACTGCAGAGCTACATTACACGGGCGTAGGTACATGTATCAGATATGGGTGTATATCTAAGGGTCCAGTCCCTCAAGTCAAAAAATATAAGATGTGTGGATATGGATCCAAATTTGGATACAGGTACAAGGATTCATCAAATAACATTAAACTACTATACGTATATTTATATATGTGAAAGAAACCGTATATATTTTAATATGTTCGAACTGTGTGAACATGGAATCAGCTCCGCCATGTAGCATTGTCATATGGCCACTTGGCTGAACTTTACCCTATGGTGCTCCGCCACGTGGATGCTTAGGCAACCGTCCAATGAAGGTCTGCGTTTCAGCCTCGTGAGGTTGGCACGTGAACCGAATGATCATAACTCACTTGAAGGAAACACCTCTTGAAGAACTTCGAGAGCGTGGCCATGCTCATTTCCTTGGCTAAGGAACCAACTCCACAACATGACTTCAGCATTATGGCCTTCAGCCATGATGTCAGTACCTTGGCTAAGGTATCTTCAGGCATCAAGCTCCCTCAGCATGAGCAGTTATCCTTCAATCGTCACACCTTGAAGGTTCCACTGAAGAATCTCTCTCTTGAAGACACTACCAACACTTGGGTTGGGAGAAGGGCCCAAGTCGCTCGGGACCGAAGGAGGACTGTGGAATGGAGGCTTAAACTCAAGGGATCGTCGGGAGGTCCGAAATCCCTCGGACCATTCTTAGAGATACAGAGGGAAACCCCACTGACCGAAGGTCAACTTCTTGGACTTAGCATCATATCTACCTTTGACCTTATGACAACCTCGGACCTCGTGTTCATCCATCTAACTTTTGGCATGTGCTCTCCCCAAGGTCCCATGAAGAGACCCATGTATCATGGATCTCTGCCCTATGCGTCTCTCAGGTCAAACCATCCATCTTGTCAATCTTTTGTGGCATGACACCTGTCCTAGGATTGGGTCTCAGTCACGAGGTAGTCTGACAACCTTCCGACAACCTGCAGGGTTGACCTGAAGTCATAGCTAGGCCTTCATAAGTATGTGACCTTCAGGCTACTAGTCAACCCAGATTTGACAAATGTCCTTGATTTGACCATACTCCAAGACATTCTCCTACCATACAAGGGGTGTCGTTCAGACACATAGAAACAACACTTAATGCCATTGAATGCCCCCCAACTGCCATACTTTCTCTCCCTAGGATTTCCTTGTGTTCTCTCCTCCTCACGCGTCCAATGGTCTGAGCCTTATGTACTTCACTAATATCCCGGATTGACCTTCAGTAGCCCATGTGGCTATCCATCACCCACAATACTCTGTTGGGAATCATTGGTGACTTATTGGATGACTTTCCCTACGAATACGGCCCAAGGACAACACATCGACATAGAACACGAAAAACCGAATCTTTCGATAAGGAGGAGCACACTTCCGCACCTCTCACAAAGGAATAGCTTCGGGCGGTTGTGGAGAGCCTCACAAATATGCAAACCACCCAACAGATGCAACTGGAAAGGTTGCTCGTGTGGCGGTGCAATATGGGCTCGTCGCATCCACTAACTCCTCCAGCAGCACTCACTGACAACGAAGAAGCTAGAGATAGTCATGAAGGCACTATGCCAAGAAAGCAAACTAAGGTTGCGGAGCGATCTTGGATAGAGAACCCTCAGGATGGGGGTACATCCGTTGCCCCCTACCTTAGACAATCCCTTCTATGGGTGCCTCAATGGGAGTCGCGACTTCTACCAGAGTAACATCTGCCACCCCTCAGGTGGCCATACCTCAAATGGAGGCTCCACTTACTGCTGACTTGTTGAGGGAATAGGTAAGTAGTTTGCTGCAACAAGAAAAAGATCAAAGCCCTTCGGGGTTTGACCTATGGCCCACTTATCCCTTCAGCGTTACAAGTATTACTTACCAAGAAGGGTACAAGAGTTCGAAGTTCACAAGGTTTGACGGAAGAAAAAGCAACGCAAAGGAGAATGTCAAAAGGTTCGTAGAGAACCTTAGCGCAGATGGAGACAATGAAAACCTTTTCCTGAGAGAATTTTCTAAATCTCTCACCAATAGGGCCTACTCTTTGTATGCTAACCCCCCCTTAGGTTCCATATCTTTGTGGAAGGAGCTAGCCATGAGATCTTGTGTCAAGTTCCTTGTCGCTGAAGAACGTCTCAACATGCTCCATCTTTTGCAAGAAACACAAAAAGCTGGAGAGGACGTCATGTCCTACGTCGACCGCTTCCGAGAGAAGGTCGTGGATGTCTTGGAGCTGGTGCCTGAAGATCAGCTAGTAAAGATGAGCATTGAGGGAATGCAATCTCTCTTCAAGATACATTTGGTGAACCATCATTTCCCAGATTGGGAAGTCTTTGCAAGGCTGCCAGGAACCTTAGTGACACCACTAAGGGACCTAGTTGGGCTTTCAGTGAAACCACTGGAGGCCACCTTACCGTAATGCAACGGTATACGCTGCTCTAGTAAATCACCAAGGATTGGATGGAAAGACAAATTCAAGGAACCCATGGGCTTCAAGTTTCCGTTGACGAAGCAGGGCCTAACTGGAGACATTAGTAGCAGATGGGAAAATCTCATTACCTGAGTACAGAGAATACCTCCAAAAAGGGATCAGAGCAAACCAAATTAGTGCATCTACCAGTGCAACTTCAGGGACACAATGACGGAGTGTTGGGCCATCAGAAGCCTTGTCCATAGAATGACCGATTGAAGTGACCTTGAACTCAGTAAGGTGGCTGATGTCCTCAAAGACCCGCTTCCCCGTCACAAGGAACGAGGGAAAGAAGTATCGATGATGACTCAATATGAGGAGCATGAAGGAGCAAATATACGTGAAATGTATGAATATGAAGCATAAGGCCAAGAGCTCATCGTGTACAAGGCGACCACCATTCAGAACTCAACCAAGTTCAGATATTTCTTCGACCAATTTGGGCCTTCTCCAGCAACCAGATTCGAGGCCATGAAGGCCTTCCTTAGAATCGCGAATGAAAACGGTGAGCAGTGCATAGAGACAGGTGAGACTGTCAATAGAGCCTTCAGGGATAAGTCTTTGGAAATCACCTTCATCGAAGCAGAACGCCAAGTGCAACACCCTCACAACTGCTCTATTAACGTTCCAGTCATTCTTAATGGAATGGAGTTCCAACATGGATTCATGGATGGCATGGCTTCCATCAGCATCATTTCTCATGAAACCTTCAAGAATGCGGGCATCCCATACAAATACCTTGTTCGACCCATGGAAGTTACATGATTTGGAAACCTAATCCATCGCACTATTGGTCATGTTAGAGCTGACATGGCAGTAGGAGACATCAGATCCAAAGTTACACATCATTGAATTTGAGTCTAGCGCCATGTACTCGTTGGAAAGTCGTCGCTCCACCCGTACCATCAATGTGTAAAAGGGATCCTTAACAACAAGATAGTTACCACAGCAGCTTCCAAAAGTCCGTTTGACGTAGAAAAAGTGTACATGGCAGATGCCATCTTCTAGGATGAAGTTGAAGAAGTAGAACCTTTACCCCCATAGGAATCCATATTTCGAGGTGGAGTGAAATCCCAGAAGGAGGGCTCATTTCAAGTCAAAGATAGACAAAATGAACCAGCAAGCGAACGGCAAACAACCCAAGGCCGTATGTCTCACCAAACCGGACTGTTGTACCGAAAGCAACCAAGAGGGGGGTGAATTGGTTCAATAAAAACAATTGATGATAAAAACTAGTTTGCAAAACAAGATTAAACAACGTGAAAAATTAACTTGCTAAAGAATAGAACTAATATAATTCAAATTAATATCTTATGATACAATATTGAATCTTGTTAAAGCACCAAATCAACTCCTTTTGTTATACGTCAGTTTTCTCAGGTGCTAAGTGAGAAGGTCGAAGTTTCCGGTTTTGAGATGGTTCTAATAACAAGATTAATAAAGCTACCTTTGATATTATTTTGAATTGAACAAGATGATATAGCTACTGAAATTTAAAGCTAAAAAAA
>NMUG010006778.1:0-12405 GCA_002855965.1 Monotropa hypopitys | reverse complement strand
ATAAGAGTTAAAACGGTGATTTTGCGTTGAGTAAAAGAGTAAAATGGTGTTTGACTTATATACATGTAAGACATGTAAAAAGGTGTTGTGTGAGTTGGATAAAGGTGATTTCATAAAAAGGAAATGATTTTGGAAAAGGGTGTGTGTGTGGTTTTTTTGAAAGAAATGGTGATCCTTAGTTATTTTGACTTCTTTTCTTTATGCTATTCATTATAGTATTTACCATCCATTGTCGCTGATACACGCTTGTGTTCTTCTTTTTAGGTGCTTGGAGCTAGAGTCCCAGTCCAGTCTAGCTGTTGTGTCGTGTTGGTGTAGTAGTGGAGTTGTGAGTCTTTTTACTCTTTTCTTTTGAGAGATTGTTTAGCTCTCACTTGAGTCTGTTTTTGTTTATCGAGTTGTAGTAGTGTTGTTTGGCATTGAGCCTAGTTGTTGTTGTTGTTGTTCGAGTTGTTGTAGCAGCAGTTGTTGAGTGGTATCGATCATGAGCCAGAGTTGTATTTTATTTCTTTGAGTCGTTGTATCATCTGGGATTTATAACCAGATCAGTTATGGAGTTTTATTTTATTTCAGTTTGTCATGTTGTGGTTTGAGTTTAGTAGATGACTTTCCACACGTCCATCGCTTAATAATTGTCCTTTTAGTTATCAGGAATGAGGCGTGACAGGTTTTGTGATATCAGAGCATAGGTTTGAGGTTCTGTAGACTAAGTGGAGTCGAGTCAGCTGGACTGGTGGACAATAGGGTGTCTTGAGTTGAAATTAAAGTATTTAGTCGTATTATATTTCTAAGTTATTCTATTTTGGTGTTAGCAGATTGCTAGATGGATCGCGAAGAAGGATTAGCAATTTACTTATCAAAAGAGGTTAAGGGCAGGAGGTCTTGCGAGTCAGAGAATGAGTATAGCAAAATCGATAAGTTCATATCTATGTTAGCGGATTATATTAAGAGTCGAGATGATGGAGAAGATGAAGAAATTAGGAAATCGGATCTTGAGGCACTTAAGCAAATCAAAAGGCTACATATGATAGAATCTGGAGGATCTGAAGGAGTTAGTTATGCGATGAGATGGTTGAAAGAGATAGAGAACAAATTGGTGAAATCATTTAGATGAATTAAGCAGGGGAGTAACACCGTAGAGGAGTACAAGTTCAGATTTGAAACTCTAGTACAATTTGATGAGGAAATGGTAAACTCTAAGGTTAGGAGGTGTGATCATTTTAAGAAAGGGTTAAGTGTTATGATAGTGAGTAGAATGCCAAGAATTCGAGAGATATCATTTGATGGTTTGGTGAAAATGGCTGCGAGAGTGGAGAAGCAAATTAAAAACTTGCCAGAGTATCAGAAGATGATGAAGGGGAAGAAATTGAAGAGCAAGAAGTTGGGTCAAGTTTCAGAGAAGAAGAAGTCAGAGCGAGTTTTATCAGTAGCAAAGTAAGAGAGTTAAGTTCTTAAGTGTAATAGTTGTGATCTAAATTTCGAGGACGAAATTTCTGTAGTTGGGGAGAGTTGTAAGACCTGTGTTGAGAATTAAGGTTATTAATATTAACTAATTGAGGTTTAAGTATAATTTGAGCTTAATTTATGTGATTTAGAATTTTATAAAATATTGGTGGAATATTTTGGAGACTTATGGAATTATTAAAAGGCTTAAAATAAAGTTTGGGATTTATTTAAAAGGATTAAATTAAAGTTGGGGTCAAGATGAAAAGATTTAAAAATTTTAGGAATTTTGGTCTAGATATCGGTATCTGGTCATACCAAGATACCGGTATCTTAGGAGGTTCTGGCAACCGGGAAGCCAGAAACCGGTTTCTTTGAGAGGTATCTAGGGTTGGCCTTAGATACCGATATCTTGGTTACCAAGATACCGGTATCTGAGGACTGTGTATCAGAAAATTCCATGGCGGAGGACCGAAGAGTTGTGTGTTGGAACTAGGATGCTGAATGTAGTGTCGTTCCCAAGTTTGACTGGAGCCATATTCAAGACAAAGGTGTTGGGAATAGCTTTCAAGGGAACCCAAAACCAAGAGTTGCACGTTGGAATTTTTTCATCACTCGCTGCCTATATATGTAGTAGAGTGCTATACGTTCCCAACCAATTTTGTATCAGTACTTAATTTTTCCTAAAAACCCTCTGTAGATATCCAAATTCGAGCATGTTGAGAGTGGTGAGGCTTTTGGAGTAGTCCATGGCTGTAGAGTTAAGGGAGGTGTTGCAGAAGATTGTTCCGAAGAAGAGGATCAGTAAGGAAGGAGGGAGATAAACCTTAGTCTGCGACAAAACTTTGGAAATTTATTCCCGTCAATTGAGGTAATCATTTCAGAATCCAAAATTACTGTTGTGTAGCAAATTGTTTCTAGTTTGTGTGTTCCAAATTTGAGGTCGTTTGGTGTTCATTTGGTAGGGTAATTTTGAGTTTGAGCAGAGGTGGTCTGAAGGAGGGAGAAACACATTCGGCAGAAACTTTGGAATTTTTCTTGCGTGCATCTGAGGTAAATTTTTAAGAATCTAATTCGATAAAGTTGTTGTAATCTATGTCTAGTACCTATGGTTTTAATTTGGGAGCAATCGGTTGAGTTTTGAAGTTAAAATAAAAAAAATAGTTTTTGGAGCAAAACCCTAAGTTTCTGTAGAATCTGTCGATTTGGAGAAGATGACTAAGATACCGATATCTTGGGAGCCAAGATACCGATATCTTAGGCATTAGAGCAAGATACCCCAGTTAGCAATATCTGAAATCGGTATCTTGAGATACCGGTATCTTGGGCTAGCCAAGATACTGATATCTTGGTGCGGTATCTTGGGTCTGAGGAATATCTTGAGGCATATCTTCTACGGTTTCTAGAGGAGGGGCAAGATACTGATATCTTGGGAATCCAAGATACCGATATTTTGGTGCTCGGGTGAAAAATGAGTTTTCAAGAAAATGTAAATTTTGGAGTTTTAGTAAAGTAAAAGGCAGAAAATAATCTTATAATATTATTTTCATATTTTTAGGTGTTCGAAGAGTTGTTTGGGGAGTCTTGGAGGTTTCGGCAAATTATGTGAGTACTCTTATGAATCTTATAAGATTTAGTTGGTCCTATATATTTTTATAGTACGTATACACGTGGTTGAGTTGAGTTTTTAGAAAATATTTTTAAGAAGGAAAATCCTTTGGATCACAAATGTATTTGAGTAAACTATGGTTTTGGAGAAAATTCAAGAAGGGTGATTTGGTGTGTGTTAAAGTATTGAGTTTTGGAAAATATGGTGTAAAACATGGTTTGGTGTGCGTTTAAGTAAAATAGTGATTTATATTATAAAGTGTGGTGTTAAATTATAAATGGTGAAAATGGTGATTTCTAATAAGAATTCGGTGTGGAGTTATTTTTCTAAATAAGAAAGTAGTGTTGTTTTGGTGTGGGTAAAATGGGTGTATTTTCGAAAGGTGTTAAAATCATATACATGATATTTTAGAGTGCTCAAATAGCCTTGCCATAGATCAGGTGGGTCTATGGATCAATATGCACAAATGATGCAAATGCACAGGTGGTGCAATGGTGATGGTGATGGTGATATTATATATATATTTTGTACCCGGTGGGGTATAAGTCCTTACCACTGGGGCTGGTGTAGTGTCCCTTGGATCATTTCTAGTTGCTTATCCTAGTATGTACCCAAGGTATCAGATCTGACTTTAACGGTCAGTCACCGGATGTTAATGACTCTTGGCTATTAAAGTACGAGTATATATATAAATATGGTGTGGTGTGGTGTTGGTGTGGTGTGGTGTTGATCTATATAAGATCTTTACTGGTGTTGGTAATTCCACAAGTTGGTAAAAATAATGTTGATTATCAAATAATTATAAATGGCATTTTGGTGTTGAGTATAAGAGTTAAAACGGTGATTTTGGTGTTGAGTAAAAGAGTAAAATGGTGTTTGACTTATATACATGTAAGACATGTAAAAAGGTGTTGTGTGAGTTGGATAAAGGTGATTTCATAAAAAGGAAATGATTTTGGAAAAGGATGTGTGTGTGTGTGGTTTTTTTGAAAGAAATGGTGATCCTTAGTTATTTTGACTTCTTTTCTTTATGCTATTCATTATAATATATACTAACCGTCGTCGCTGATATACACTTGTGTTCTTATTTTTAGGTGCTTGGAGCTAGAGTCCCAGTCCAGTCCAGTTGTTGTGTCGTGTTGGTGTAGCAGTGGAGTTGTGAGTCTTTTTACTCTTTTCTTTTGAGAGATTGTTTAGCTCTCACTTGAGTCTGTTTTTGTTTATCGAGTTGTAGTAGTTTGTTTGGCCTTGAGCCTAGTTGTTGTTGTTGTTCGAGTTGTTGTAGCAGCAGTTTTTGAGTGGTATCGGCCATGAGCCAGAGTTGTATTTTATTTCTTTGAGTCGTTGTATCATCTGGGATTTATAACCAGATCAGTTATGGAGTTTTATTTTATTTCAGTTTGTCGTGTTGTGGTTTGAGTTTAGTAGATGACTTTCCACGTGTCCATCCCTTAATAACTGTCCTTTTAGTTATCAGGGATGGGGCGTGACACATACGATGCAATCAGTACTGAATTTCTGCAAATCGAGATAAAAATTCTTGAACGACTCAAAAACTTTTAATTGCACACTTCTATCACACCATATCAAAACAAACTTTATCGCCCAAACTCTACACCGCTTAAATACCAACTTCAAGCCCAAAATTTAACTTCTTTGAACTTTACTCTCTTTCACATTAGTAAGTTACCCATAAACGATCTTCTTTCTTTCTTCCTTCACCTAATTTTTTTGCTGAACATGGGTATCTTTCGGGCTAAAGTTAACAATCCTGGAAAGATGGCTGACTTCTGGGAGTACTTCAGCATCCCGGACGACGTCGCTGTCGAGTTGGCCCCTCGAGGATATGACTTTGAGAATGAGGATAAGAACACCGTAGTCATCCCCATAATAGACATTTTCGAGGAGGGATCATATTTCCCCTCGAGCCTCTCTTTCGTGACTTCGCTAGTTACACGGGTCTCACCCCCAAGCAGATGTCCACCAACATGGTGCGCATCGTGATGGGGGTTGCTGCCCTTAATCGCATCACTGGGTCTAAGATGACCATCCATAAACTTTTATACCACTATATGATAAATAGTACCCAACAAGGAGTCTGGTACTTCAAGTGTAGGAATGAGAGGGAAAAACTCATCTTAAATATTTCGGTCACCGAAAAGGGTAACAACGATGACCTTTTCATCGTCAATGGCAATTGGGAGTATGCTGCTGGCGAAGAACAGACTTGCTCCATCCCGTGGTGTGATGGAACCCCCTATCAGTTCTTATTTCCTTCTTTTGCTTTTCAAAGCTTTTTACAAATCTCTTACTGATTCCAATCTTCTGACATTTTGCAGCAACCAAAAAAATCAACAAAAAAATCTTTGAAGAACAAAGAATACAAATCTTCTGAGGTCCACCGAGCTTTGAATCACACAAATTCCTGTGGATTCACCAATAACATATCCATCTCCAACCTTCTAGACTATGTTTCCCACTACTGAGGATACTGTGGTGTAAGACAGCCTGCCCTAGCAATCAACCCGGATCTGGAAGCCCAGAGACCAACACAACTTACCGGAACCCTAATCAGAATACCAGGAGCAAAGGTAGACAAAGGAAAATCTATCGTAGTTAAAAATGGTGCTCCCAGTCATACTGCCCTGCCTGAACCACAATCTAGCTTGGAGGAACAAGAAGATGACATGTCAAGATTTAACCTCAGCGGGGTTTGGTAAAAACTGGCTGATAATCGAATTCGCTCCCCACCAAGTCGTCGGCCTGTAACACTTACCACTTCAGACGCACTGCCAACAGCCGCGCTGGCAGCTGCTGTCGCTACTGTGTTAAAATAGAAAATTCGTCATGTTTTACTCTTAGTGTTCCGGAAGTTTGCGTTCCATCTTCCAGAAGATCAAGCTTAGTGCTACATGGCTGACAATTTAGTTCTGTGGTGTTCCGGAATATAATGTCTCATATTCCAGAAGATGGTGTTTCATGTTGCAGCTTTATGTTCTTGGTTATATGATATTCCGAAAGATAGTTCTTCATGTTCCAGAAGATGGTTATTCATGTTGCAGACTTCTAGTCTTGATCATTTGATGTTCCGGAAGACATCTCCTTCTTCCAGTAGTAGACTGTTAATCGTATTGCTCATCTCAGTCTTATGAGTGATCTTCTGGTAGATCACTCTCTGTGTTTTAGAATACCAATGTATTATTGGGCATGTCCAGCCCACTGAGTATGTCGGTGGGGTTCTGGTCTTCTTCCTATATAAACATGTAACAATTATGTATTTGAATTAATGAAAAAAGAAAATCTCACTTCTGTTCTCTCTCTATTCAGTTTTCTCATTATTGTTCACATGGTATTAGAGACACAATGACTAATCGTCATTAAAGAAGATCCAAAGATCATTTCAAGAAAATCAAGAATCTCAAGATTCCACGTGCTCTCTGCTCTCATCAATGGCGGCAGACTCAATATCATCCTCTCTAAAGTTTCTCGTTAGCAACTTTCAGAGCTTCACCACATTGAAGCTTGACTCAACCAATTATCTTGCTTGGAAAATGCAAGTGGAAACAGCATTTTTCGCTAATGGCTTATCTAATCTGATCAGTAGATCTCACATTACCCCTGAAGAAGAAATACAAGATATCACAGGTCACAAAACCATCAATCCGGATTATCAGAAATTGGAAATAGCTGACATGCTCTTACTATCCTGTCTTACAGCTACTCTGACTCCCACTGTCCTCCCTCATGTGATAGGGTCACATCGTGTGATTGAGTTCTGGAATAAGCTTGAGGAAAGATTCAGTAATCTATCTAGAACTCATGTCATGGATATGAAAAGAAAACTCTATACCATCAAGAAAACATGTGGTATGGAATAGTATCTGGACAACATCAAGGTCATCCTTTAAAAACTCGATCTATCTGGTTGCCATATTGATGAAGAAGATGTTATTTTTCATACTCTTAATGGGTTACCAGATGAGGTTTATCGCACCTTCAAGCAAGCTATCAGAACTAGGTCTGATACGAATAACTTAAAATTCCGTGAATTGTATTCCATGCTCATGGCAGAGGACCTGTGTAAAGAAATGATAGAGACCACCAACTTGCTAATGGTCAAGAACATTCAAGATCAACAACATTATCATCAGACTACAAACAACACAAGTAAGGAATCCTATCAGTATACTAATACCCCAAGATTCCAAGGAAATCAATACCTGAATCAATCCAACAAAAATCAGGGGTACTATAATGATGATGGGCATGTCAGAAGACACAAGGGAAACAATTATAAGGGGAACTCAAGAAACTCTAACCCATGTCAGATTTGTGGGAAGACCAATCATCTTGCAAATAGATATTTCTTTAGACTTGATCCCAACTTTAACCTCAGTACCAGAAGCCTGAGAACATATGGAATGAAAATCACTTCAACAACTTCAGACCAAGACATCATGTTAATGTTGCCTCTGAAGTCATGCCCTACAATCAGAACAACCATGTTCAGGTTGGGAACAACTCTAATCAGTATGGTGGTAGTCATATGTCTCCATGGTATCTTGACTCTGGAGCCACCACTCATGTTACCAACAATGGGATTAATATTTCTCAACCTATGCAGCCTAACACAAAGCAGGTGATGGTAGGTAATCGACAATATCTTCAAGTCCAGAACACAGGTAACAGTCAATTAAATCTTCCATATTATAGAATCAAGCTTAGAAATATTCTACATGCTCCTAATATATCACATAATCTACTATCTGTTTTTCGACTTGCCCTAGACAACAATTGCAGAATTATATTTGACTCTAGTGGCTACATTATACAGGACCTGAGTACCAATCAGATAGTGCACAAAGGAACATGCCAGCAGGGACTCTATCCCCTTCATCCTTCCTCTAGCAAGGATCAAGGTCCTGCTGCTCTCAATGGAGTCTCTTCTAACCTTGAACTCTGGCATAGGAGATTAGGGCATCCCAATAGTGATATGATCAGGCACCTTATCTCCAAGAACAAGATTCAAGTTTCAGGAAATGTTAATCGTTTTGAATGCTATGATTGTAATATTGGAAAGAGTCATAAACTCCCTTTTGTTTCATCCAGCTCTAAAACTCTGAAACCCTTTGATCTCATTCATACTGATGTGTGGGGTCCTGTCCCTGTTAATTCCTTTACTGGCTATAGATACTACTTACTGCTTATTGATGATTTTACCAGGTATAGTTGGTTGTTCCCATTGTACCTTAAAAGTGATGTCTATAACAGAATTGAAAACTTCAGGAAATTTGTTGAAAATCAATTTAATACTAACATTAAGATTGTGATATCAGATTGTGGTGGGGAGTTTTTAAATAAACTCATGACAAAAATGTTTTACACCTTTGGGATTCTACAAGAAACATCTTGTCCTTACACACCACAACAAAATGGTTTAGTTGAAAGAAAGCATGCTCACATTGTAGAAACTACCATTACTCTTCTTCAACAAGCCCAAATGTCCATTAACTCCTGTCTTGAATCTATGATCTTGTCTATGTATCTTATAAATAGACTCCCACACTCTTCCTTGAATTTTAATATACCCTATGACAAACTATACAAACAATCTCCTGACTATCTTATTCTAAGACCTTTTGGATGTACCTGTTTTCCTTACATTAGACCATACAACTCAAATAAACTTCAACCAAGATCCAAGATATGTGTCTTTATAGGATACTCTCTTGGTACAAAAGGGTATAAATGTCTTGACCCTATTACCAATAAAGTCTACCTAACCAGACATGTCAAATTTATTGAAACTGAATTCCCTTATAAATCTATTGTTAACTTAACAAATAGCAGACTGTATGATGATCAACCTAAATTTGACAATATCATTTCTTCTCAACCTTACAAATATGATATAACTGTTTTTCCTCTTGAAAATAACAACACAGAAGTTACTACTCCACCTACAACAGAACCTCATAACAATCTCCCAACTATACAATCTCAGAATATATCACCTCCATGTCAAAATAAAATAATAAACCCTCCTCATCCTATGACCACTAGATCTAGGAGTTTAGTTAATTATCAAGACAGAACAGAGAGTAACACAAATATCAACAATAACAGACCTTATCACTCCATGACAACCAGATCTAAGAGTAAACACACAACCCATAATGACTTAGTAAATCGTCACATCCAAGATTTCAATGAAGAAGAACCTAAGACTTTTAAAGAGGCCATTACATCTCCAGCATGGAGACATGCTATGCTAGAAGAATACAATGCTCTTATGTCTCAAAACACCTAGAGTCCTGTCTCTCCTCCATCAAACACATCTATAATTGGATGCAAATGGACCTACAAGATTAAAAGCAATCCTGATGGTACAATAGCTAGGTATAGAGCTAGACTAGTTGCCAAAGGCTTTCAACAAACAGAGGGAATTGACTACACAGAGACATTTAGTCCTGTTATTAAACAACCTACTGTCAGAGTTGTAATATCTTTAGTTGTCCAACATGAATGGGATATTAAACAACTAGATGTATCTAATGTATTTCTACATGGTAATCTGCAAGAACAGGCCTATCTAACTCAACCTCAAGAATTTGTTGATCCTAAATCTCCAGATAAGGTGTGCTTTCTTCATAAAGCTCTATATGGTTTGAAATAAGCTCCTTGTGCATGATATGATATGCTCTCCAAGTATCTGATTATTTTAGGATTCAAAAACAGCATGGCAGATTCTTCACTTTTTGTTTTTCAACAAAAACAAGACATAACATATATTCTAGTATATGTAGATGATATCCTTGTAACTGGGAATAATAAGAATCTAATTCAAAATGTGATCAATCAATTACATACTAAGTTTGCTCTCAAGGACTTGGGCAACTTAAATTACTTCCTTGGAATAGAAGTTACCAAAACTAATGCAGGTTGTTTTTATGCCAGAAAAAATATGCAAAAGATTTGTTAAAAAGGGCTGGAATGACAAACTGTACAGCTTGCTCTACTCCCTCCTCTCTCAGAAAACACACATATAGGCCTACTCTCATGACAGATACAGATGTGTATAGATCCATTTTAGGCTCTCTTCAGTACCTCACTTTAACTAGACCTGACATTGCCTATGTTGTCAATAGTGTTTGTCAACACATGCATATGCCTTTGGAAGATCACTTTATCGACATTAAAAGAATCCCCAGATACATAAAAGGAACCATGGACTATGGCTTGATCTTCATAAAAAGATCATCCAATATTACTACATTCTCTGATGCTGACTAGGCAGGAGATGCTCAGGACAGAAGATCCACAGGAGGGTATAGTGTCTTTCTTGGACAAAACATTGTCTCATGGTCAGCTAAGAAGCAACCTACTGTTGCTAGGTCTTCTATAGAGACTGAATATAAGGCTTTGGCTAATACTGCTTCTGAAGTTCTTTGGATAATACAGTTGATGAAAGATCTCAAAATATACAATCCTAACTTAACAACAAAGATCTGGTGTGACAACAACTCACCTATTTCTCTTGCCATGAATCTAGTCTTTCATGCTAGAACTAAACACATTGAAGTCGATTTCCACTTTGTGAGAGAGAAGATTGTGCAAAAAATAGATTCAAGTCAATCATGTTCCTACTGAACATCAAATAGCAGATATTTTTACTAAACCTCCCACTGTGACAAGATTTGAACATTTGAGAAACAAACTAAAGCTTAGCTCATCCCAACTTTAGTTTGAGGGGGGATATTAAAATAGAAAATTCATCATGTTTTACTCTTAGTGTTCCGGAAGTTTGCGTCCCATCTTCCAGAAGATCAAGCTTAGTGCTACAGGGCTGACAATTTAGTTCTGTGGTGTTCCTGAAAATAATGTCTCATATTCCAGAAGATGGTGTTTTATGTTGCAGCTTTATGTTCTTGGTTATATGATATTCCGGTAGATAGTTCTTCATGTTCCAGGAGATGGTTATTCATGTTGCAGACTTCTAGTCTTGATCATTTGATGTTCCGGAAGACAGCTCTCCTTCTTCCAGTAGTAGGCTATTAATCTTATTGCTAATCTCAGTCTTATGAGTGATCTTCTGGTAGATCACTCTCTGTGTTCTAGAAGACTAATGTATTATTGGGCATGTCCGGCCCACTGAGTATGTCGGTGGGGTTCTGGTCTTCTTCCTATATAAATATGTAACAGCTATGTATTTGAATTAATGAAAAAATAAAATCTCTCTTCTCTTCTCTCTCTATTCTATTTTCTCATTATTGTTTACATACTGGGACCATCATTCGCCCTACTACTGCTGGGAAAACTATCCTGAAATCTCGATCAAGCAAAACCACATCCACCCAGATTACTGCACCACTCATCTCCTCTTGATGGAATGATGAAAGGGGTTGGCCATTTTACTCCATGAAGTTCCTTTGCTATAAACCTGTCTAATAGGCTTAGCAAAACATTTGTTATCCATTTTTATATAAGATGTGCAATGATCATCAACCATTTTCTTATGACTTGAATGATATACCTTAAAACATTTTTCTTTGAAGTACAAGGTATATATCTACCATTGAAAGCACAATCATAATTCTTTTTATGAAAGTAATGGGAAGAATGTTCTGTACCTCGATTAGCCTTACCATAAAGTTTATTCTTATCATACGCTGGCATTGAAATCCTTTTGACTTGGTTCTTTAAAAAGTGAGATGATACCATCTCTTCACCAATGAGTCTCTAAGAACCATCAATGTTGTTTTGAATAATATTTTTCACCATTTTGGAATCTGCAAAACAACATTTTAACTTTGATACCCATTGTACTTTGGGTCCACTTGTGTTAACCTTTCTCATGTTACATTCAAATCTTTTATGGCCATTTTGGCCGCAATAAAAGCAAATAACTTGTTGAGACTTATTTTTCACAGAGGATGCATTTTTCTTATAAGGCATATGAACAAAAGATGCATCATATTCCATTTTAGATTTCAAGCATATAGATTTCTTTCCTTTCAAATCCCTTAAACTATCAACAAGTTTCTCAATTTCTACCTCTTTCATTTTTATTTCATTCTCAAACTTGATCTCATTTTCTTTTAACTTTAATTTCAAATTTATTGATTTTTCATTTATCTCTACAAATTCTTTGTCTTTCATTTTCAATCTATCATCAAAATGTATAATATTTTCTTCAAGCAAGCACTTCTCCTTTAGGCATGAATCTATCATATTAGCCTTATTCTTTTTTTCCTCAATTTCAACATCTTTTCTTTTTAGGCACGTTTCTAAGAAGGCAATATCCTCTTGTTGTTAAGACTTTTCCCGATCGTTGATTAACGAGAAGTCCTAAA
>NMUG010006777.1:0-12405 GCA_002855965.1 Monotropa hypopitys | reverse complement strand
AAAGCGTGCATGCAGCTCTTCGGTGGCATTGCCGAAGCAGCTTACAAGTTTTCATTTACCCACAAAATGTACAAGTGTTGCTCTGGCACAATTACCAGGGCAGCAACCAAGTTCTCATTTATCTAAAAATTGTACAAGTATCACTTCGGCGTGGGGCTGGAGCAACCAACAAACACAAGCAGTTATAATGTGCTACCGAGCCGAGATCAAAGCTTTGCCTCAACAAAACCTTTTCCTCGGTCGAGGGAAGAAGGGCACATACCAAGTATGAAAGAAGCAACCGAGCAGACAAAAAACTTAGCAGAAAAACCAAAAGTTCTCATAAAAGAAGTAAGCACTGGCCACAGATCGGCTCGGTCCATATTCAGCAAACAAACAAAAACAAAAAACAGGGGGTACAGAAAGCCACATCAGGCACAAGGCTCGGTCCTAGTAGCAGGCTCGGCCACAGCAGCTGTCGTCCTAGGTGCCGACGACGCAGATGTCAGCCAAGCCCCGTCCTTGGCCGACGATATGAGAGGAATCTCCCCTATCGCCGAAGTATGATCTTCGACCTCCATGGAAACCATGGCGCAGACCCAGCCCTTCTGGAAGAGCTTCTCTTTCAGATGGCTCACTTGGCCCTGGTATTCAGCTTCGGCATCATCAAACCCTTTGTTGTAATGGCTCTCCTCCTCAGCAGCCATTTTCTTCTTTGTTTCTTCTAGCTCGGCATGCGCCGACGCCGCCTCGGCCTGGAGATCTCGGTATCTCCAGTAGAAATACGAGCATCCTTAACAGTCTGCTCGGCATCCTTCATCTCGACGCTGGCCTCGAGGGCCTTGGCCTTGTTGCTCAGCTCGGTCGAGGAGCTCTTAGCTTCCTAAAGCTTCTTAAGGCCTGCCTCGGCCTCCTTCTTTTCCAAACAGGAAGAAGCCTGGAGATCACATATGCGCTGGTCCACACCAATGCCGACAGCCATCATCTGTAAAGAAACACAAGGATCATCATACCAGTGCAGAAGTCTAAGACAGAATAATAAAGTAGTACACCAAGGGTCTTACCATGGCGGCATGATACATCATTTGCCGGAAGTAGGTCCGGGGGCCTTTGTGGAGTTGCTCCATCTCCTTCGGCAGAGCGAAAGCCTAGAGCAGCGCCATTGCCACGGTTGGGCTCTCCGAGATCAGGTCGGCCTCAGTAGGCTCGTAGCCCTCAAAAGAAAGCTTGGGCGCCCACGCCGGCACCATCCTCTGGGAAGACCCTGCTGTCTCTGCAGTAGCAGGGTCTGGTACGGCCGTCTTCTCTGCAACAGCTATTGAGTGCTCGGCAGAGATCACATCATCAGACCTCCTAGCCCTTTTCTGAGCACGAGCCTCCCTCAGCTCGCTGGTAATAGGGACAGATCTGGTTTGAGCTGGAGGTACCTCTTTGGTGATTGCCATAATGGGATCAACATCTATAGCGGCAGGGTCGGCACCGAGAGCCTCAGCTTCCAGGTCAACAACTTTGTGGGGGCCCATCTCTTCTTCTGGTTGAGAGGAGGAATATTCAGCAGGATGAGTGGCAGATGCTTCGACTGGGGCTAACCTAGAGCCGAGGGTGTGGGTATACGACGGAGTATACCCGAGCAGAGTTGGCGCCGAGCATCGCTCACTCGGAAGCTCGGAGATCTTTTTAACCTTGTCCGCGTCGGCCGCAAACTTGAAGCTGGAGAGGGTACCGACGTCTGTAAAATTAGAGAAACGAGTCAGTAACAAGTTCATAAAGCCGACGACTTTGTAAGGCCAAACAAAATCTAACATGGGGCTCTGGTCTTGAAAGGAACCAGTATTTCCCCCTTGGAGATTCAAAAGCACCCGAGACAATCATAACGTCGTCGGAATACTTGTCAGAATCCGGCAGGTCAGCGATCAGGCCAGTCTGGAGTGGCCTCTGGCTGAGGTATTATTTCCTCGACCTCTTATTAAAACCGACCATATAATAGCCGAAGATGTCATTGAAAGAGAGTCAGTCCTTCTGCCTAAGGGTCTCGTTCAGCCGAGCTACCCCATAAGGATCCTGAAGGTGTTCACCGTCACCTGGGATGGTATAAGGTGCAGCTTGTAGAAAAACTCGCAAAGTATGGAGTGGAAGGGGAACCGTATGCCTCCCTCTAGTACGGCAAGGATGGGGACGTGAATGTGTGACGGCCCCGGTTCTATGTCACCAATCAAGGCTAGGAAAATATGGACATCGTTCAGTATCGCGTGCTCCTCTTTGAAGTCCTGGATATCAGACTCTGTGTCCAGCAGCCGTCGAAATTTGTCAGACCATTTCTTCGGCGCCATCTGAAAGATAACAAATAGTACGACACCGTTAGTCGGTCCGACATCTACCAGTGCGGTTAAGCAGAGGGTGACCTTTGGATTGGCCTTCAACCAATAGTCAAGGTCAGTTTGGCTCGGCCAAGAACATGTTGAATGTGCTCATCAGCATCCATGGAGTCCAGAAATGTTCAAAAAACTTCCAGCCTCCACAAATGGCTTGGGAGGTGAATCCCAAGGCAAAAACGATACTAAATCGACGTGAAATCAAAGAAAGAAGTAAGCATTCGTGAAAGAAGCGAAGAACAGTCACCTGAATTGAAGGATCTACTTGAAGGAACTTGAAAAAGCTTCACCGGAAACTGGAAATCGAGTTGGCCAGAAATCGCATACGGTTGCCGGAAATCGCTTGGGGGCTGAGAAAGTTGGAGCAAACGGAGGAAGACTGAAGCCTTAAGAGAGTATATATAGCGGTGACCTGGGCAGGAAACCAGGTGACCAGCTGAACTGGCTCACCCGGTCAAAATGCGTAAACATCATTACTCCTACCTCGAAAGTTATGCTGAAGCCGCCAAGTGCATTCCGTGTGTGCACGCTGTCCCATCCCCCACAGAGCCAGCCAATGACATTACGCCACGTGGAAAGCATAATCGGCATTTAAAGTGCGTGTCAGCCACCGTACTTGACAACTGTTGATATGACGCTTCGAGAAGAGCGTCATCCACTCATAAGGTGACACGTCATTAGAATAAGGACGATAGTTGGATAAAGCTGTCAGAGGCCCAGGTTCCAAGATGATCCAGTGGTCCGACACTCTTCCTCTTCGGCACTAGCAAGCCTATTCGGAACCAAGTCAATGCCACTTTGGCCAAAATGCCCAGGCCAAAGGGGTTGAGGGGCTATTATTGGGGACCGAACTAAAGAGAGTCCAGAGCCACGACCTCTTCCGGGAGGACCACAACACAGGCCAGCTATCAGAGGGCCGAGTAGATCAGGACTGTCAGAGGGAGATTCCTAGGGATCGCTTCAGCACTGAAGCCTCACAGACTAGGGACAGCCCCTGCCGATGATACAACAAGCCGAGGTCAAGCGACCGAGCAGAAGCAAAGGCCGATGGAAGGGGGTTCCCCCAGGGCTCACTTCGGCATAAAAGGTTTACTGCCCGGGGACAGCTCCCTGCCAACGGTTCACCGAACCGAAGGGTTCTCCTTCGGCCAGACAGGACAACAACCTCGATTACAGGTAAGATTCCATTGGGAGACAACATCCTGGGTTTTGCGCATATGGCAGACACACGACTGACACAGAGATCAGCTTTTCCGTGATTCTTGCAGCACGCTAGACATGCTTTTTAGCTTTTCTGTTGCCCAATACTGTCATGAAGTGCCACCTGACACTGTCAGGGCCGACATGTCGGTCGGTCGCTCAGGTGCATAGGGGGGACAGACACACTATCCAATTGCACAGATGGGTGGTTCATTCATGCCGAAGCGCGTATCCTACACTCGTTGATGGCCCTATATAGGGGGGATAGTATTCAATACTGAGGTACTTCTTCTCTCCTTGCCCAAACTTTATCAATTTGCTTTCTCTCTCTATAACCCTTGCTGACTTAGCCATTAGAGGGTCCACCGGCGACATTTGCTAGTAGCCTAATGTTTTCTCTTTTGCAGCTCATCCCATCTCCACCGCTAGCAACCAGGAACCACCGCAAGAAAGGCTTACCCCCCAATAGAATCAAACGGCTCGAAGGGTTTTGGTTCGAGGAAATATTGTGAGTTCAACTAAAAGGCTAGAGAACACAATCATATGGATAAGTCAAAGTTTAATTTCATTTTAATTGTTTAAATTGCGAGTTTTGTGGGTTTTGGAAGAAAATCAAAGAATTGGTTCCAAATTTTAGAAAATGGGTTTATGTGTATGGGTTTTGTGTAAAAATAGTGGAATCAAATGATTTAAGTGGTAGGAAGGGTGTGCATGTCTGTAAACGAATTATGTTGGTCAATTTTTGGTATTTTTGTGACTTTGTATGCATAACCAAAGTGTGTTTCAAAGTTTTAGCAATTAAGTGGGTTTTGAACAATTTTGTGCAAATTTATGAATTTGATATGTTTAAAAGCTAATTTGGAGTGTTTTTGTATGAGTAAATTTTGGTAAGCCCTTTGTGATTCAAAAATCATGGGTGTGTGTATGTTGTTTCTGTGTATTGAATATTTTTGAAGATGATGAACAATAACAATGGAGTTTTTAGGTTTTACTCGAACGGAGTCACATATCAATATGTGGATTAGTCACATATCAATATGCGATGTCGGTTGGAACCATTCGAAATGTGACCCTGTGTTGTCAATCGAAATGTGTGAAGTCTGAGTCACATATCGAAATGTGACCCATATTGAAATGTGAAGTATAAGGCATGTATAGAAATGTGCTGTGAAAGAGTGGCAATCGGAATGTGACCCAAAGGGACACATATTGATATACAACGAGCGTATATCGATATGGAAGCCCATTGTTGGGTTGTGGCAGTGAGTGAAAAGGATTGAAAATAAATTAAAATAAAATAAAATAAAATAAGATAAATAAAGATAAAATACAAATGAATAGAAAAAGATGAAATAAAAGGAATAGAGGAAATGTGATCAAAGTGAAGGTCGAATGTGCGTTTTAATTCATTTATTTACACATTTATATTCTTATTTTTTTTTTGAAAAGTCAAATAATTTTATTAATTATATAATGAATTTACAAAACACTGCAGAAGGATTCCTAACCCAACTAAATAGGACATTACAGCAAGATTCAGCCTAACAATAACAATCTGCCTAATAACTAGCTTACCAGCAAGATCAGCAACCGAAATCCGGAACTAACAAAATTAGAACAAAATAACATAAACAACCAATGAAAACAAAGAAGAAATAAAAAGATCCGCCAACACCAACCTCCCCGCCTCCTTCTCCCCCTCAAAAACCCTAATCGGCACCCCCCCCACAGAACCCTAATCGCCGCCAACTCCTGCATTGCCGCCCATTGTGCCAGGCCGCTGCCTCTCTATCCTACTACCATACGAACACACCTACCAGAAAATCGATCTGTTATCATCACCCCTCGCCTCCTTTGCCCCCTCACCACATTGCCGTCTGCTACCCAAAAAGAAAGCCCTGCTGCCTCACATCGCCTCTCCCTCCACCCCTCGGCGAGATCCTCCGTTCCTCCAGATCTGGATCGCGAGCATGACATCACAGTTCTTGTACCCCTCCAACTCGTGTCCCTCGACGAGTAACCCTGCTGATACACCACTCCACCTAGCATCCTTTTCAAAACTGCCCTTGTCGCCTAAACCTTCTCCTCCACGTCGCTTACCTTCACCACCCAGCAACCTCTTCGCCACCCTACATGATCTACACACCTCCAACCGACCGCTTCTGCGTTGGAAGATCTACATCTTAATGCATTGCCCCAACATCTCGACACCTCCCCGCCTCCGATTAAAATAGTTGCCGCATCTTGCCGCCTTCCCTTCCTTACCATCACCGCCCTCCCCACCCGTCAAAATACAAGCAACCTACAGTAGAAGCTAAGGTTGGTTTGAAAAAAATTAAACCGACTGAGGGGAGTGTATTCTCTCTCTATTTCTAGAGAGAGAAGCTCTCAACCCTAGCATTTATATTCTTGTTCAAGCTATATTGTGTATCGATTACTGATATTTTCAGCTTGGACATGTGGGGAAGTAAGTGGAGTTGGGCCCTCAAAGAAACAGGGCAATCAATACTTGGTAACAAGCAACCATTATTAGTATTTAGGATGCACTTTAATTTAAGCATTCGTTTATTACGTGTAAATGTAGATGGGAAATCATGTGTGTGAATGTAGACTGGGGTATCACCTGTGTGGCCATGTGGTCATGGTCAGACGCACCAAATAACCCCAATGATGTGCTTGCCGTGGATGTGTTCCTATACGGCTGTGTCATGGATGTGTCCTATACAACGGTTATGTGATGTGATTATTTACAGTGATTTACTTTTGATTAAATTATTGTATCTCTTACATATTCACGTGTTTCTCAATTTTTGGATGTCACAGAGCTGGATAGATGAGCGAGTCACTGGTGGTCCATTGCTAGTTTAGGGGAGTCACACATGGATGTCGCAGATAGGACTCACACAGTTCTCAATATTTGTACTTCATATGTAGTACTAGATCGGTACATGTTTAGTTTTGATTTTCCCTTTTTGGTGTAAGAAAGTTGTAATAAGAAAACAAATGTTTACTTTAAATGTTAGCTTATTTCCGTTGCACTAGTTGTTATTTATAACAATGTGAAACTTGTATGATTTCTTTTAATAATGAAATTAGATTAGGATTATGATTAGGTGTGTGGAATGAAATAATTAAATTAAAACAAATTAGTCACACTATGACTTGAATGGATTGAATAATCATGTTTATCTTGTCATATGAGCCCCGCTCGGTGTCGCCTCTATAGAGTAGTGTAGTTGGTGCATGGTACGACAAGTTGTGGTATCAGAGCTAGAGGTTATCTAGTGTCTGAGATGTGAGTCGGTATTGGGGAACTAGGTAATAGACCAGTGAGATATGTGTGTGTAGGCTATGTGAAAAATAACTTGCCCTTGAAATAAATGATGTTGAATGTGTTTCGATGTGGCCTATTGAATGTAAGCAGAAATTTGTAATGGCAAGAGAAGGTGAGAATCAACCTGAAATGCTCTACCAAGGGTTACAGAAGCCGGGGATACTTCATATTCGGTCGAGGAATCTGAAATGGATCAGTTACTAGCAGCAATGGATAGGGATCGGAAGTTGCATTGCTCCTATTTCTAGTGGCAACGGGAACAGAGTGTAGGTTTCGAGGCAGTCCCATCTATGCTGGAACGTTTCAAAAAGTTGTACCCGGTTGAATTTGAGGGAACAACTAATCCATCTGAAGTAGAAGAGTGGATGAAAGGAGTGACGCGGGTGCTAGATGCTATGGGGGTGGATGATGCACAAAAAGAGGTGTTGACCACATTTAATCTGAAGGGTAGTGCCAAGAACTGATGGAAATCCCCCAAACGGCAAATGATGGTTCCAATTTTGGGAGTTGTTCCTTCGGTGGTATAGGAGATCATGTGGGATCGATTTGTGAAGGCACACGACGATCAATATTGTCCATCAGGTTACTGGTATGCACAAGAAGCTACTTTTATGAAGCTTGAGCAGGGAAATATGTATGTGACCGATTCTGAGGAACACTTTGTATTTCTATCCCATTATGCTCCGGACAAGGTTGATTATGAAGACAAGAAGTGTCAGAGATTCCGAGAGGGTTTGAATATCGAGGTGAAGAACATGTTGACACTATTTTGGGAGAAAGATTATGCCGATCTTATTGATGTGGCTAGATAGATTGGAAGGAATGTACACGAATATCAAGAAAGCTGAGAAAGTCAGAAACAGAGTCAACTCGAGTATCAATCTAGGGGAAGCCAGGTGGTGGACAAATACCACAATAATAGCAAAATCAACGAAGCCAAAGTGGATCCCAGCAGAGTCGCAATGGTAGATGGTGAGGCATGCACAGTCAGGGAAGTAGTGGACAAACAGTGTTTAAAGATCTGATCGGGGTCAGACATCGCTATCGGTGTGGAGCCATTGACCACATTATGAGAGATTGTCCAGAGAAGGTGCCATCACCAACCTTTAGGTGCTATAACTGTAATGAAGTGAGCTATATGAATAATCAGTGCCCAAAGACTAGGGAGATACCAACATCGTCTGCATCCAGTGCATCTGCGAGAAAAGGAAAGAGTATCGTGACACCAATGACACTAGGAAGAGTATTTTCCATGACACGACAAGGGGTAAAGGCTTCACCAGATGTCGTATCAGGTATTATTACAATTTTTGATCAATTTATTAGAGTACTGATAGACCCTAGATCGACGCATTCTTTTGTTGCATTATTGTTTGTGGAATATCTACCTATACTATGTATGTTATTGGATTGTGTGTTAGCTGTGTCGACACCGATAGGGGAAGTTGTTGTTGTGAATGGGTATTACCCGGGATGTGAAATAAATTTTGGGGAAACACATTGACAGTTGACTTAGTGCCACTTACTATGATTGACTTTGATGTGATACTTGGGATATATTTTCTATCACAATATTATATGGTAGTATACTGTTTTGCAAAATAAGTCATTTTGAAAACATCTGATGGAACTGAGATAAAATTTTGCGGTGAAATGGTAAGCAGTTAGGTAGAGTGATATCAACTATACAAGCCAAACAATTATTGAATAAAGGATGCGAGGGTTATTTAGCGTATGTTGTTGACACATGAAAGTAGAGTCTAAGCTAGAAGACCTATCAATGGTTAAAGAATTTATTGATGTTTTTTCTGACGAGTTACCAGGAATGGTGATAGATAGGGAGGTAGAGTTCACAATTGAATTAGTTCCAAGAACCAATCCGATATCCATTGTATCATACCATATGGCACCATTTGAGTTGTTGGAATTAAAAATTGAGCTGAAAGACCTTTTAGATAAAGGGTTTATACGACCTAGTATATCTCCTTGGGGTGCTCAAGTATTGTTTGTGAAAAGGAAAGATGATTCGATGTGTATGTGTATAGATTACAGATAGTTAAATAAAGTAAATGTGCGAAATTAATATCCTTTGCCAAGAATTAATGAATTATTTGATCAATTAAATGGGACATCTGTATTTTTTAAACTCGATTTGAGATCCGGGTATTACCTGGTAAGGGTAAGGGACAACGATGCATTGAAAATTGCATTTAGAACTAGATATGGGCACTACGAGTTTTTAGTTTTGCCATTTGGGATGACTAATGTACTGTTTGTGTGTATGGATTTAATGAACCGTATTTTTTAGCTACATCTAGATACGTTTGTGATAGTGTTCATTGATGATATTTTGATTTATTCGAAGTCTGTAGAAGAACACGAACAACATCTCCGAATTATTTTACAAACATTACGAGAAAATAATTATATGAAAAGTTCAGTAAATGTGAATTCTGGTTGAATCAAGTTGTATTTCTGGGGCATGTTATGACTAAAGAGGGGATTAGTATTTAACCCGAAAAAGGTAGAAGTTGTGTTGAGTTGGGAAAGGACGAGCAGTGTATCTGAGATCCATAGTTTTTTGGGTTTGGTTGGGTATTATAGATTCATCCAAGGATTTTCTATGATAGCTTTACTGATGACTAAGATCGTTTGAAAAGGGGTAAAATTTGTGTGGTCTGAGGATTGCGAGAAGAGTTTCGAGGCTTTAAAACAGAAATTAATAATGGTACCAGTATTGACTATACATGCGGGTATAGAAGACTTTTGTCATTTAAAGTGATGCATCCTTGCAAGGTTTAAACTATGTGCTTATGCAACGAGCGAAAGTGATTATGTATGTATCTAGACAACTTAAATCACATGAACTAAATTACCTGACATATGACTTGGATTTGGCTATAGTAGTATTTGTTTTAAAATTATGGTGTCACTAGTTGTATGGGGTAACATGTCAAATATATATTAATCACGAGAGTTTGAAATACCTCTTCACACAGAAAGAGTTGAATTCGAGACAACATAGGTGGATCAAACTCATTTCAGATTATGATTGTGTTATACATTATCATCCGGGGAAAGCTAACGTGGTTGCGAATGCCTTGAGTCGGAAGACTATGGGTAGTTTATCTTGTCTCCGATGTGCTAAAATTAAAAATTTATGTATAATGAATAAATTGGGTATTGCGTTACTATTGACTGTTTCTGACATTTTGTTAGCTCGTTTTTGTGTACGATTCTTGTATATTGACCGTATTCGAGAGGGGCAACAAACCGATGAATTTTTGTTAGCATTGAGGCAACATATAGAAAATGGGAAAACAACTGAGTTTCGAATCTGAGAAGATGACATTCTTGTGCTTGGAAATATGATGTGTATTCCGAGAGATGATAAATTGAAATAGGAAATTCTGGAAGAGGCATAAGGATCTACATATATGATGTATCCGGGCAGTACTAAACTGTATCGGAATCTGTGGGAAAATTTTTGGTAGAAGGGTATGAAAAGAGAAGTAGTTGAATTTGTAGCAAAGTGTGTTACTTGTCAGCGGGTGAAAACTGAGCATCAAAGGCCAGAGGGATTGTTACAGAATCTACCAATACCAGAATGGAAATGGTAACATGCGACGATGGATTTCGTTGTAGGTTTGTCACATTCTAAGATCAGGTATGATTCCATTTGGGTGATAGTTGATTTGTTAACGAAGTCATCACACTTTTTAGCTGTGAAGAACACCTATAGTGTGGATAGATATGCACAGATTTATGTGGATCAGATTATCCGATTGCATGAGGTGCCAGTATCCATTGTGAGTGATAGGGATCCGAAGTTCACTTCGAGATTCTGCGTGAGTTTGCAACATGCACTGGGTACATCGTTGAGGTTTAGTACAACGTTCCATCCATAGACAGATGTCCAGTCAGAGTGCACTATTCAAGTACTAGAGGATATGATGTAGGCATGTTTTTAGACTTTGTTGGGGGTTGGGATATGTATTTTCCGTTGATGGAATTTGCGTATAACAACAGTTATCACCGTAGTATCGGTATGGCTCCTTACGAGACTTTGTATGACTAGAGAAGTACATCTCCTATTTGTTGGGATGATATGAGTGAGCGATAATTGTTGGGTCCAGAGTTAGTACAGCAGACAACCGATGGGGTTAAAATTATCTGGGAACAATTGAAAATTGTTCAGATGTTGAAATAAAAAAATTCAATTTCAAATGACAAATTTGTTAAATTAAAAAACATATTCCTCTTATTTTTATAGAGCTCAATTGAGTGTACTATTTTTTATCACATTATACATGACTAAGTGTCTAGCCCATTATTGATGGGTGTCTAAAAATATTAAATTTAACCAAAAAATTAATCTCCTTATTTTTATAGAGCTTAATTGAGTGTACTATTTTTTGTCACAGTATACGTGACTAAGCATCTATAATGGTCAAGCACATTATTGATGGGTGTCTAAAAAATGTTAAATTTAACCAAAAAATTTAATCGCCTTGTTTTTTACAAAGCTCAGTCGAGGGTATAGTTTTTTTCACAACACACATGGATGAGCATCTATAATTTTGGAGATTCATAATATTGTGCCATCAAAAAAATATACAAAGTGACAAATCATAAATATGTGACATTTGATTACTCTTAAATCCACCCGCCATATACCAATTCAAATAATTTCTGTTTGACAGAGCACCAATGCAAAAATTAAGTAATTCTAGAAAAATCAATCACTAACCCAAAAAAGAGGGTCACTAGGTGGCAGAAAACCACCCTTAGTGGACTGGTAGGATATGAGACATTACCATCATATTCGTCAATTTATGCATCAATGTTTTTTAAAAAGACCATGAAAATGTCTGATGACATTGATTTCTGAATCCTCTGTTGCTTGCCTGAGAGCCCTGTACAAACAGTTCTTGACACCGGCATGGTGCTTGCCAAAGATCCTCCGATGCTTAAGTTAGTGATGAGTTTTTGAAAGAGAAAAGGAAAATTCAGAGAACGTCTGATATCCAAAGATTTCGTACCTTTTATCATAGCCATCATCATCGTTATATACTGCTCCCCTATTTTAGGAAGGCTTCCGATAATATCTGCAACGTTTCCTTATCCATCGCATACGCTCCCGTAATTGTAGCTGATATTCCGAACTTCCATTTTGGCTTAGCAGAGCTCTTATTTTAAATAATAACTAGGCGGGAAACGTCAGTCGTAATAACCTGAGCTGAGGTCCACCCTGTAGCAAGGAACTCAGGGCTGACCTAAATGTAATGACCTCAGGGCTGACCTGAGGTCCACTTTGTGCTGAGATGTGATCCCAGAACCGACTTGAGTATGGCTGCTGAGCTATCAGCCCAACACCTCTTATCAGCTACTCCCCTATTTTTACCGATTATAGGTGGAGGGCTATTTTGGTAAAAACACATTCAAACCACGCCACCACCCTTTGGGTACTCATGCTCATTTAATGTGTGATGCAAAACGTCTCATACTTGCCACGTGGCT
>NMUG010006776.1:0-12405 GCA_002855965.1 Monotropa hypopitys | reverse complement strand
ATATTAAATTTTGTGCACATACTCTTTTTTCCCCTAAATGAAGGGTAAATGTTGTAAATTTCCTGAATAGATAAAAATGAGTGTAAACTATTTAAATAATGAGAGTGAAAATAATTATCCCAAGAGCGTGAAAGATCCATATCAATTGAGTTGAGAGTGACCTCAACATTTGGTAGCAACCCCAATCTCTTTTAACAAAAAATGGTGTACCCTACACAATAAGGGGCCCCTTCACTGCCAGTACCCACAAGCACGCGAGGGAGTAAATTCGGGCCTTCCAAGCGGTCCCTAAGTACGTGACCTTTCCTATGCACTTAGGTACTGATGACGCAGATTTCCGGATCTTCCTTAGCTGCTCCTCAAGTCCTGCAATAACACTTCTTGACACCGGTGTGATGCCTGCCAAATATCCTCCGATGCCTAAGTTAGTCGAGCATTTTTTTAAAGAGGAAAGGAATACAATGGAAATTAGGTTCAAAAGAGAAGTTCATACCCTCACTGTCATCTCTCCCAGAGATTTATAACCCTCCTCTATTTTAGGAAAGTTTCTGCAATCTTCTGCAACGTTTCCATATCCACCAGGCACGCTCCCGCAATTATAGGATGGTATATCGCCTTTCTGTTTCTCACCAGTGGACCTTCCAGTTCAAATAATACACGGGCGGGAAAGGCGCACCTTCATTATACCCAACCCTACGACTGAGGTCATCCTATTCTTGTCAGTTCCTTAGCTGAGGTCCTCACGGTTAGGTCAGCTGGCGGGCTGACCTAAGGTCTGATCTTTGGTGCTGAGGCCTTAGCTCAGCGCAACATATCAGCTACTCTCCTGTTTTTATCAACATAGATGTGAGGTCAATTTGGTAAAAACACTTAGGTAGTAACGCCGCCACCTTTTGGGTTTTCGAGAGCATTAAATGTATAATACAGAACATCACATTCTTGCCATGTGGTTGCTCATGAGCCGTTCATTGAGGTCCAAGAGGACGATGAGGATCATTTGTCGATTCCTAGGCCCATAGGATTTGTACAGGACTCCACATGGTTTTCTAGGGAACATCTATCAGCACTTCTGTAACACCCTAAAAATTTTAAACCATTTTTTGGAAAATAAGGCATAGAGCAACGTTTACTAAAAGTCTATTAATCACCATCCACCCAAACCATTAAAAGTTCCACAAGTCCATCACACACACACACACACATGAGTTTAAGAATCAAGTACAAACGGGTGTTTACATTACAACTTTTTCAAAAGACAAAAGAGACATGATAACTAAAATGATCTAAGACTTGACAATGCTCCATGCCATCCAAATGCTTGAACCTCATCAAGCTAAGTAGCCGGTTCCTTCCCTATAAAAATAGAGGGTTAGGCGAACGCCTAGTAGGAAAACTTAAACAAACGATTCAAATGATTGCAATATAATTGATAAAGCAATGTGAAATGCATGCATAGAAGTAGGCTCAATATGAAGTGTGACTACCAATGAAGAGGGAAATTATCATTCCAAAGTATTCCATATGTTTTCAAAGTATTCCAATGTGTGATTTCATTGTTCCAATACGTATTCCATTACAAGGTTCCAACTAATCTAATGTTGTTCCAATATCATTCAAGTGTACCAAGATCACCACAAAGGTAACCATATGAGTTCCAAGGCTAATTCCACATCGGGGCTCGTCAACCCCTTATCGTGTAGTTCCTGTTTTCTCCGGCTCACTTGGAAGGTCCAGTCAAACCTCCATTGCACAATGTCGTGTGCCACTCTACATTAGTGACCCAAGGTAAGCAACCCGAATCCATAGCCACTCAAGTGTATCCAAAACCTCCTATAGAGTATCAAGGCCAATCAACATATTCATATTCCACGTTTAAGTATTCCAAGGCCAAATATCACATTTTTCCACATTCCACATTTAAGTGTTCCACGATCACGTGTCAAATTCTCATTTAAAACATAGGGTCCCGCATGTCAATTTGATAAGCATGATGTGGATTTCAACAATTTTGAGTCCATAACCATTTTCCCCAAATTTTAAAAATTAGGGTTTCAACAATTTTGGGGCTTTCGATACCAAGTGACAAATTTATGAAATTGAACCCATAGGGACCCCCCAAAACACAACAATCACTACTCCTACCAAGGGAAATCGACAATCCGATATCAAACGTAAGTCTAGACAAATATTACACATGTTTTCTCAAATTGATTTAGGGAAAACAACAAGGCAACACAAATGAATACATGAGTTTAAGAATCCCTACCTTGGGATGACTTTTACTTACACCCTTGACGAAGGTTCCATACACCACCATGCACAAAGACCACTAATGCGGAGCTTATGCGGAGTTCTACGACGTTAATACTTCACAAATCTTCCAAAAACCTCATTAGATGCTTCAAAAACAAGAGAGAAGGGAGAGCTAGGGTTTTGAGAGAGTTTGGGGGAGGAAGAGAGAGAAAAATCTGTTGGGAATAAGCTCCCACGACCTAAATTTGATATATATTGGACCCCCAACCGAAATGACAAGTTTACCCTTAATGATGCTATCCAGACAGCAGTTGCACCAGTGCAACGATTTCCTGCATCGGTGCAACCTTTGATCAGTGCACGAAATTTACCTTTTGTACCGGTGCAGACCAACCTTGCACCGATGCAAACCCCTCCTGCACCGGTGCAAGCCAAAGCTGCACCGATGCAAACTTGCATTAGAATGGACAGAATGTTTTCAACCTTCCCTGCACCGGTGCAACACCACTTGCACCGATGCACCTGAAGCTCAAACGAAAAGAAAGTCTCTACATCAGTTCTGCACCGGTGCAGGACCATTTCTAATCCTTTGCACCGATGCATCATCATCCTGCACCGGTGGAACTGCACCAAAATCCAGAAATTGCTGCACAGTGACACCGAGGTCCTCCCGAGACGCCCCGAACAATCATCGAACACTATGACTGAGCTCAACGGGACTTCTAAGCGATGCGTTAACATTAGATACGCTAAAACAAATATTTTAGATCCCCAAAAACTTAATATAAAGTAAATTTCTAACGAATTTCACATCGCAATGAAACTAAATCGAAATAAATTTACGAAGTGTGCCAAACTCCCCACCTTACAAAATTTCGTCCTCGAAATTTACTAAACCGAAACACGAGAAGAAAAAAAAATAGGAAGGTTACCTCAATCAAATAGAGTCGGGTGCTTCTCCAACATCTCATCGTGTCTCTCCCACGTCGCTTCTTCTATATCGTGATTCTCCAAAGAACTTTTACCAACATAATCAATTTGCCTCGTAGTACCTTCTCTTGCGTATCTAAAATACGAATCGGTTGGTCTTCATAAGAAACATCGGCCTCCAATGCCAATGTCGACCAATCTAAAACGTGTGAAGGATCTGGTTCATACTTCTAAAGCATGGAGATATGAAATACGTCGTGAATATTTGAAAGAGTATACGGTAATGCAAGATGATACGCCACTTCCCCAATCTTTTCCACGACATCGAATGGTCCAATGAAACGCGGCGCTAGTTTTTCCTTCTTTCCAAAACGAGATGTCCCTCGGCGAGGCGACACTTTGAAGAATACATGGTCACCTACTTCGAACGATAGCAGACGACGACGATTGTCGGCATAACTTTTATACCGGCTTTGCGCTGCTAGCAATCTCTGACGGATCTTCTTCACTTGCTCGGTAACTAATTGCACACTCTCCGGACCCATCACTGCCGAATCTCCCACTTCCGTCCAACAAACTGGAGAATGACACGGTCGACCATACAATGCCTTGAACGGAGCCATACCGATACTAGACTGATAGCTGTTGTTGTATGCGAACTCCACCAAAGGTAAGCAATTCCACCATGAATGGAGATAATCTAAAATGCAAGCACGTAGCATATCCTCTAACGTCTGAATAGTACGTTCTGACTGCCCATCAGTCTGTGGATGAAAAGCCGTACTGAAGTGCAAATTAGTGCCATAGACCTTCTGCAAGCTCCTCCAAAAGCGAGAAGTAAAATGCGGATCACGATCGGATACGATAGATAATAGTGCCCCATGAAGGCGAATGATCTCACGGATGTACAAACAACTCAAAGAATCCATGGACTGCGATAAACAGATCGGTAAGAAGTGAGCGGACTTGGTCAATCTATCGACGATGACCCAAATGGAATCTTTCCCATCCTGCGATCGCGGCAAACCTAATACAAAATCCATAGTAACATGGTCCGACTTCCACTCTGGCACAGGCAACGACTGCAATAATCATGCCGGATGCTGATGCTCGGCTTTAACTTGCTGACAAGTCAAACACCTTATCACGAACAAGGCAATATCTTTTCTCATTCCCGGCCACCAAAACTGATGACAAACAGAGTGATACATTTTGTCACCACCGGGGTGCACAGCAAAGGGAGAATGATGAAATTCATGAAGAATTTCCTGACGACACGGTAACGGTACAAAGAGTCTTCCTTGAAAGCGAACGCTTCCATCTTCAAAAATGGCCCAACCAATGGGAGACTCACCAACTGAACATCGAGAATGGAATGTCAAGGCCTCATCATCTGTGGCTTGCGCCTCAATAATACATCGAGATAAGTCAAAATGGATCGTTAGATTGCACAAAGTAACACCACCTTCAACCTCTTCGGCATGCAAAACAAAATCTCCCAAACCGGAGACGCTCTTCCAATCGAGAATGGCCATGTGAGCTAGGTGGCACGACCTACGAATCAAGGCATCGGCAACGACATTTGCCTTTCCGAGATAATATTGAAGTTCAAAATCGTAATCTTCAAGGTGCTCCATCCAACGACGCTGCCTCAAATTCAAATCTTTCTGCGTGAATAAGTACTTAAGACTCTTGTGATCCAAGAAAACTTCGAACTTCTCACCATAAAGATAATTTCTCCAACTCTTCAATGCAAATATGATCGCGGCAAGCTCCAAGTCGTGTGTTGGGTAATTTATTTCGTGTGTCTTCAACTGCCTAGAACCATAAGAAACGACTTTCCCATTTTGCATAAGCACGCAACCCAAACCTTCCCACGAGGCATCACAATAAACTAAATAACCAACACCTCTCTCTGGCACTATCAAGATCGGTGATGAAGTCAAATGACCCTTTAACTCTTGAAATGCAGATTCACACGCATCATCCCATACGAAACGAACATCTTTTCTCGTCAAACGAGTCATCGGAGCCACAATACGAGAGAAATCAAGAACGAAACAGCGGTAATAACCGGCAAGACCCAAGAAACTTCGAACCTCGAACACGTTAGTTGGCCTCGGCCAAGTAACAATGACCTCAATCTTCGACGGATCAACAGAAACTCCTTCCTAAGACACGATATGGCCCAAAAACTTCACCTCGGATAACCAGAATTCGCACTTACTCAGCTTCGCGTACAACTGGTGCTCCCTCAAAAACTCGAGAACAATGAGAAGATGCCCGACATGCTCCTCGGAAGTGGCAGAAAATACGACAACGAACTGATCAAGATAGGGACGGAAAATACGATTCATCAAATCTATAAAAGTAGCTGGCGCATTGGTTAGCCCAAACGGCATAACCACGAACTCAAAATGTCCATAACGAGTACGGAAAGCGGTTTTCGGAATATCCTCTTAGCGAATGCGCAACTGATGGTAGCCCGACCTCAAGTCGATTTTCGAAAAATAAGTCGACCCTTGCATCTGGTCGAAAAGATCATCTATTCTCAGCATAGGATAACGATTTTTGATAGTAATACGGTTCAGTTTCCTGTAGTCGATGAATAGACGAAGTGTGCCATCCTTTTTCTTTGCGAACAAAGCAGGTGCTACTCACGGAGACGAACTCGGACGAATAAATCCCAACTCAAACAACTCCTCAATTTGAGACTTCAACTCTCTCAACTCGGTTGGCGCAAAACGATAAGGAGAAACAAATATAGGTGACAAACTAGGAACAAGATCAATAGAGAACTCAACATCTCTAGTAGGAGGTAAACCAGGTAATTCCTTAGGAAAGACGTCAGCAAAATCGCTAACCACGAACGGTAAATCGATACGACCCAGAACATCGTCATCTAATGCTAAGCTAGCTAGCAAACAATGTATCAAAGAAGAATCTTTCGGATCAAGAAAGGTTGAAGTTGTAGGCTCGCGATGATCACCCATGAAATAGAAATATTCCCCGTCTGCATCACGAATAAGAACTCTGCGACGATAACAGTCGATGGTGGCATGATGCAACGATAATCAATCCATACCCAAGATAAGATCAAAACCCGCCATATCGAGAACGATAAAATCAAACGTGAAACGGCGATCAGAAATAGTCAACTCGCACTGACGGCACATATAACTCAAGGGAATGCGACCACCTACCAGAGATTCCACTATGAGAGGAGGATCAAAAGCCTCCAACTCCAGACCCAATGCCGATGCAAAAGAGAATGCCAAGAAAGAATACGATGTGCCTGAATCTATAAGAACAGAAGCCCAAGAATGATAGATAAGAACCATACCATGCACAACTAAAGACTCTGGAACATCTGGAATAGCTGACTGCTCTACCGTAGGAACGATGTACACTCTGCTCTGCATCACCTGAGTCTGGCCTGCCCCACTGCGCTGTCCCGAAGACTAACCCGGTCCAGGTGGACCTCGCCTCACAAATCTGGATCCCTGACTGGACTATGCAGGAGCCCTCTGAAACTACTGCTGCTGCTGCTGGGTCTGGGTCTGCTATTGATTCTGGCGGGGTTACTGCACCGAACCCGCCTCACTATGATCACTGCCCTTCGATGGACATGCCCTAGAAATGTGACCTGGCCGGCCACACTCAAAACATGTAGGAGCCTGACAATTTGCACGAACATGACCAGGCTGCTGGCACCTGTGACAAACAATCTCTGACCGAAAAGACATACCCTGACGGTTCACCTGAGGCTGCTGTTTCTGACTCTGCTGAAAACGAGGATCACCACGCGATCTCTTCTTGCCAAAATTGCCCGACGAGTTGCTGGAACCCGAATATTGATTCCTCAGCTCCCAAACCTTATCTTCTTTCACCGGCTCACTCTACGACTCAACAAGTTGTGCACACTCCACCAATTCTGAGAAAACTCGAATACGGTGACCCACCGTAAGGCACTAAATAGACGAACGAAGGCCTTGCTCAAACCTCTTACATTTTCTCTCCTCTGTGTTTACCCAATCATGGGCGAACCTCAATAGCGACTGAAATTTGGTGGCGTATTGGTTCACTGACATCGAACCCTGCTCAAGCTTCTCAAACTGACCACACAATTTATCACGATACGACTCAGGAAAGTATTGGCTTTCGAAGGAAGCCTCAAAGTCAGCCCATGACATTTCCGTCAAAGGATCTGCAACAGCCTAAGGGTTAGCACCCCCAAGAACCCGCAATGCATCTCAACGACCATCAATCAAAGTGGACCACCACTCGCTGGCTTCTCCTACCAGCTGGAATGAAGCGAGAGAAATACGAATTTTGCTATCGACGATCTCCAGCATCTCAAAAATCTTCCTCAATTCAGACAACCAATGATTTGCTTCAATTGGATCCACCTCACCAGTGAACTTAGGAGGATCTATCTGATAAAATTCACGAAGAGCATCCGATAGACGAGTGCCCATAGGCTCCCTAACTGCTGCCACACCTGGGCTAGCTTCGACAACAACAGTGGCAATGTCACGAATGAACTTCCCTGCATTGGCCATACCTCTGGATATGAACCCTTCATCTCTAGCCTCATCGACTTGCTCCCTAGGATTACTAATCACTTCCTCACTGCCCGCGTCAAGAACCTCAATACCACAATGACCACAAGGCCTATTCCCTACACGACGTCCAACCATTTTCTACGAGACAAGAGAAACGGCAATCATCAAGGAATGGAATCGAACAATTGTCACAATAATAAAAAGAGTACTAGGAACAACACACGAACAACGACAGACTATCAACAAGTTAACACAAAAGTACTCAACCCATAATACACTTGGAATTTCACAAGAAGGAAAGACACCCTTCTAACGAAACCACGACACAAGGATTCACCACTTTTTAATTGAGCCATGCTTTATGCAATGCACACACACAAGCAATTATATGCAATGCACTTTTTCAAAATCGAATCTGATGCACATATGTAGGACTATTTGTCCCTTTCCCATGTCCTAAGTTTTCGCAACCTATTGCTCTGATACCAACTGTAATACCCTGAAAATTTTAAACCATTTTTTTGAAAGATAAAGCATAGAGCAACGTTTACTAAAAGTCTATTAATCACCATCCACCCAAACCATTAAAAGTTCCACAAGTCCATCACACACACACATGAGTTTAAGAATCAAGTACAAATGGGTGTTTACATTACAAATTTTTCAAAAGACAAAAGAGACATGATAACTAAAATGATCCAAGACTTGACAATGCTCTATGCCATCCAAATGCTTGAACCTCATCAAGCTAAGTAGCCGGTCCCTTCCCTATAAAAATACAGGGTTAGGCGAACGCTAGTAGGAAAACTTAAACAAACGATTCAAATGATTGCAATGTAAATGAGAAAGCAATGTGAAATGCATGCATAGAAGTAGGCTCAATATGAAGTGTGACTACCAAAGAAGAGGGAAATTATCATCATTTATGTTCCAAGATTTTCCATGCAATATTCCAAGGTATTCCATATGTTTTCAAAGTATTCCAATGTGTGATTTCATTGTTCCAATACGTATTCCATTACAAGGTTCCAACTAATCCAATGTTGTTCCAATATCATTCAAGTGTACCAAGATCACCACAAAGGTAACCACATGAGTTCCAAGGCTAGTTCTGCATCGGAGCTCGTCAACCCCTTATCGTGTAGTTCCTGTTTTCCCCGGCTCACCGGGAAGGTCCAGTCAAACCTCCATTGCGCAATGTCGTGTGCCACTCTACATTATTGACCCAAGGTAAGCAACCCGATTCCATAGCCACTCAAGTGTATCCAAAACCTCCTATAGAGTATCAAGGCCAATCAACATATTCATATTCCACGTTTAAGTGTTCCAAGGCCAAATATCACATTTTTCCACATTCCACATTTAAGTATTCCACGATCACGTGTCAAATTCTCATTTAAAACATAGGGTCCCACATGTCAATTTTATAAGCATGATGTGAATTTCAACAATTTTGAGTCCATAACCATTTCCCCCAAATTTTACAAATTAGGGTTTCAACAATTTTGGGGCTTTCGATACCAAGTGACAAATTTATGAAATTGAACCCATAGGGACCCCAAAAACACAACAATCACTACTCCTACCAAGGGAAATCGACAATCCGATATCAAACGTAAGTCTAGACAAACATTACACATGTTTTTCTCAAATTGATTTAGGGAAAACAACAAGGCAACACAAATAAATACATGAGTTTAAGAATCCCTACCTTGGGATGACTTTTACTTACACCCTTGACGGAGGTTCCACACACCACCATGTACAAAGACCACCAATATGGAGCTTACACAGAGTTCTATGACGTTAATACTTTACAAATCTTCCACAAACCTCCTTAGATGCTTCAAAAACAAGAGAGAAGGGAGAGCTAAGGTTTTGAGAGAGTTTGGGGGAGGAAGAGAGAGAAAAATCTGTTGGGAATGAGCTCCCACGACCTAAATTTGATATATATAGGACCCCCAACCGAAATGACAAGTTTACTTTTAATGATGCTATCTAGACAGCAGTTGCACCGGTGCAACGATTTCCTGCATCGGTGCAACCTTTGATCAGTGTACGAAATTTACCTTGTGCACCAGTGCAGACCAACCTTGCACCGATGCAAACCCCTCCTGCACCGGTGCAAGCCAAAGCTGCACCGCTGCAAACTTGCATCAGAATGGATAGAATGTTTTCAACCTTCCCTGCACCGGTGCAGCACCACTTGCACCGATGCACTTGAAGCTCAAACGAACAGAAAGTCTCTACATCGGTTCTGCACCGGTGCAGGACCATTTCTAAGCCTTTGCACCGATGCATCATCATCCTGCACCGGTGCAACTGCACCAAAATGTAGAAATTGCTGCATAGTGACACCGAGATCGTCCCGAGACACCCCTAACAATCATCGAATACTATGACTGAGCTCAACGGGACTTCTAAGCAATGCGTTAACATTAGATATGCTAAAACGAATATTTTATATCCCCAAGAACTTAATACAAAGTAAATTTCTAACGAATTTCACATCGAAGCGAAACTAAATCGAAATAAAGTTTACGGAGTGTGACAACTTCACCTCCTCGAAAGTTTTGAGCATTCGCCCATTGCCTTCTCGGTTCGTTCTCTTCCTCTCTCCCTCTTTTGCCTACATGCTGTCTCTGAATCATGTCTGAGGCAGAAGCAAACTTTATGGGCCGTGGTACTAGGGTCTTAGCGCTAGTAGGTCCTCGTCCTTCTGGTGCTGAGGCCTTAAGATTATCTGGACAATCGTTTGTCGCCCAATATCCTAGGCCGAAGTTTGATGTTTCTGCTCTTTCTCATCCTTCCGTTCTTGACTCTGATGCTTTAGGGGTGATACGCAGACGGTTTCAAATCCTTGATTCCGTCCGCCTAAGGGCTCCTAACCCTGGCGAAAGGGCTTGCGATGCTATCCCAATGAAATTTGCATATACCAAGATGCCTTGGAGGCTGGACTTCGTCTTCCTTTCCCTAAGATTATTAGGCAAATCCTTGCTAGGTTTGGCCTTGCCCCCGGTCAACTGGCCCCTAATGGTTACATGCTTCTGGTGAGCTGTGCCATTTTGTGGCTAGCTGCTTCAGAAGACCAGAACCCCATGAGTCTGTCTTCGTTCTGCAATCTTTTTGCCATCAAGGAGGTCCCTCACACCGAGGCGTGGTGGTATTTCAATAAGATACCACACTCCCCAGCCGTAGTGGGCAAATTACCATCTGCAGTCAAGGAGTGGAAAGACAAGTTTTTTTATATCGGCGGCTCTGGGTTGGAGTATCAGAGCTGGGAAGATGAGCTCTCTCCCCGCATACAAAGGAAATGAGGGGTTCCTTCATCTTTGTGTGAGCAATGGATACTTTTCCTATCTGATCAATTTACACGTTTCCTTTGAGCTTGCTCAGTTGCTAACCTTTGCCTTCTTCCCCATGATTCAGCCAGACGGAAGACTGGCCTTTCTTTGAAGGAAGTAGAGGTTCTCAAGCGTGTTGAGTTGTACGATATCTACGAGCCAGATCAGCTCATTTCGTCAAAGAATCTATTGATTCACCTCCTTGGTCCAGAAATTGGAAGTGAGACCTTAGCTCTGAAAAGAGGTATTCATATATATTCCCCTTTTGATTATAACGTCGGCTAACCCCTTACTTTGTTCTTGACACTTCAGAGGCAGCAGGGAAGGTAATGGCTCCTAAACTGAGCAGAGAGACATTGGCAAAGTTGAAGGATGACCGAGGATAGTTAGAGCCAGATCAGACCGTAGATAAAAGAAAAAAGGCTAAGGAAGGAACTTCTTACATCGCTTCCACCATAGTTCCTCTCAAGACCGCTTCACCTCCAGCTCTATCCAATATTCCCCCGTTGAAGCGGATGGAGGGAAGAGAAAGATTTTTGAGTTCCTTCAGCCGACAGAGGCTGTTCTAAAGATACAGAGGAAGGTGTCTACCATAGAGAGCAATGACAAAGGAAAGTAGGTGCGAGTCGAAGAAGATGGGCCTATGGTGCTCTTTGACGATGACCATGCTCTGATGAAGGCTAAATGTATGGCCTCTCGAGCTGATATAAAATATCTGGCTAACCAACCTTCTGCTACTGTGTGCCAGGAATTTTTGGTAAAGCTGAGTAAGGTAAGATTTTCTTCCATTTTCCCTTCTAGTTTTTTTGTAACACATTACATGAAGCTTTGCCTTGGCTTTTTCTCCATAGGTTTTTGTCAAGGGCTTCTTTATAGCCCAGGAGGTGTCCAAGTCCTCACAGATGCAGGAAAAGCTAATCAAGAAAAATCAGGAGGTAGTCCTGGACATCAGACAGTCCGAAAAGGAGAGGAATGCTGTGGCATTGATCCTGAAGAAGAAAGAATCTGAGTTCCAGCAATTGTAAGAGGGAAAAGATTGCTGTCGAGGCAAGATTGAAAGAAGAGGAGGAAAAATTCAAGGCCGAGGAGACTCTCTGCGCTCGCCTGTCCGGGGACCTGCCTAAGGTAGTGGAGGAGAGGGTGTTGATGGAAGATATAAGCAATAAGGCTTCTGCTTCCATGGCTAAAGCTGAGGAGAGTCTGGGGCGACTCTGGGAGATCCGCGACAAAGAGCTGCAGGAGCACTTGGATGAAGTGACTTCATCCTATTTTGATAGTTTTGAAGAGATGAGAAGGCAATGCATTTGCAAGTA
>NMUG010006775.1:0-12405 GCA_002855965.1 Monotropa hypopitys | reverse complement strand
TTGGCACTCTTCCCTAAGTAGTGTCGAAGCCCCAGATACTGTAGCCGAAGGGAGCATCGTAGAACTCAGTCCTTCGGCAGTATGCCCGGCGGTCTCCGTTCTGGACCGGCTTCTCTTCCGCTGTTGGGGATGACATGGCATCTGGCTAGACTGATCTGTTGGCCATGAATACTTCAGCCCTCAACAATCATAAAGAGTGGTACGAGTGTTAAAGATCTTTATATTAGCTTAGTATTGATTAAGTTGTTTGTTTCTTAGGCATGTTTAGCCAATCTTGAAGGATTTATACTATTGGATGCATTTTTCATATTTAGTACTCCCTCTTTCCTAACCATTTCTAGATCTCTAAAAATTTAAGGAGACAATAATTACTCTTTTCAATACTATAAATTTCCAGAGATGTCCCCCTTTTGGGGTAACTTGATTAGTTAGAGAAGGGCAATGTTAGGAAATCAGTGGTCTTTCCTCTTTCTCTTTTTAAAATGAACAAAGAATTTGGAACAACTAAAAGCGTGTAAATGATTATCCATTTTGGGACGGAGGGAGTATCATCTACTTTTAATGTGTAACGATAGTACATCCAAGTTTATGTACGAAAAATTTTCCGTTTCCACACCACGACATTTATGCGTCTTTGTTATCATCCCTGCATAAGCTGTAAACACAGAGGTCTTGTGCTCAATTCTCGCTGGCAACATCTTGCTTATCCGGTACTTGTGGCTTGTGGGTGGTTGTAGGTATCCGAGGTTTGCCGTGTCGGGTGGATCCAAAGTGGCCATGCCTTGGAGGGGTTCCTCTTCACAAAAATATCCTTGCATATCACAGTTAACTCATTTGAATGTGTAGTATTCAATATATTTAACAGTCATCCGGTCTAAAGGTGCACAATGAGAATAGCGAATATGATTCAGAGGTTTGAAAGAGTGGAGAAGAAAGAAGAACTGGAAAACCTTTCATGCAGCCATATATGTTTTGTGGTTTTGGATGTAAATATGAGGCTGTAGATGCTACCAGATGATCTGTAGTGTGTCCTCATCTTTTTTCATTCTCCTTTGAAGCCTATTGATGAAATTTTCCTCTCTAGAAGCGGGTCGAGGTGCTAAAGAGTCTTATTCTTGGTCTTGAATGGAAAAAATTGAGACGTCACCTGCTTATAGGACGCACGTGGTTGCTAATGTACATGTGATATACATTAGATCAAAAAAAGCCTCGTTCGCTGAAATGGAATTTGCTAGAAAGTATGTTGTTTGCTGAGAGTGAGGTACAACTTAGAACTCGGGGTTGCTATGGAATCTAAAGATTCTGGATACACAGATCATAGAACCTTTGATATCAAATGTAAGTGCAGGACTGGCAGAAGGAGAGATGGATTGGTTAAACCACTTATTCCGGAGTCGGTAGTTCACCGGTTGAAGAAGACAACTTTGTTCATTGAATTGGATCTGAAGTGTTTTGTGACTGTTGAATTGTCATCAAGTTAAACATAGAACTTAAGAGAAGGGAACCGGCACATTTAATTCGTAATGTTGGACAGGCGTACTATTTGAATATGACTATATTGGGGTGTTTGAATGGCTTTATAAGTAATCAAGATTAGTATGTTGTCTCAGATGGTTGGATTATTTATGAAAGCCGATTAATGTACAGTATCTAAGGACCATGGTCATGGTTAGGTGGTGAGAGATTTCATGATAACGTTTGTTAAAACTGTTATAAGCTCAAACCAATGAATTTGAATATTTTACATTTAAGCCTTATTCAGTAGAGATAATGTTAGGATCACTCAGCTGTTAGCAATTACTAAGCATTTGGAAGAAAATGTTCGAAACCAGATATAAGGGTTCTGCGATACGAGAAAGCTGGTATGACTGTGTAGGCTCTATTTGAAATTTCTATCATTGCAATTTTTGATAGCAATGCTACCACAATTTGAATGAGCATCTGTGAAACTCATTAATCAGCACAGGGGAGATGAAATGATTTAGCTATAATAGAAGTTATATGATGCAGCGTGGTATAATGGAAACGGGAATAGGTAAACCTAACCGTTGATTCCTCGGAATGCCGGTGTGAATTTCTTCTTCAAACATGTTGATTCAGATGAATATCAGGTGAAAAGGCATCAAACAATCGTTGATTCTTCAGAATATCGATCGAATGGGAAGGACAAGTGTAAACAACACAAGTTTAGTTAATCTTTCAATTTCTTCAAACACTGCCGCCTATAATTACATCAAGGGGTTTAAATAGGGCACACAGAAACCCTAGGGCTTTAAACAGATCAGTCCCAAAAGAAAGAAAACACAAATGCCCTAAACAAGTCGGACCAAACAAAGAAAACGAAAAGACAAGCCCAAAACACAAAATGGGCCAAACCAATCCAAGTTATGCGGCAACCTTCCAATCCGGGGACCCGGACTGGTGCCACGCAGAAAAGAGATTTTGTTGAGTTGAAATGCCCCTTGCCGAGCTGAGGATTGCTGCACAGAAATAGACGGACTGATAGGAATTTTCCGAGCTGCGAATTGAGCGCGGGAACACAATATTTCAGCTTTTCAACTAGTCGAAAATGATCGACATGAAGATGGTCCTATGTCTGGGCATTTATTTGCTCGAAATGATGCTCAGCCGAGTGCACAAGTCCAAAGAACGGACAATGCCTTAGCCGAGCAGAAGCGCCCATGTCAGGGCGTTACTATGTCCGTGCTGCTAGTGTGGCAGCCTCCAGATACTTCTCAGCTATGCGGTCTGCATCCTCCTCCCCAGGTTGGAAAGAATTCGTCCTCGAATTTGCCATCCCCTCGTCTTCTCACGAGCTGCCCTCGTGATAAGGCACGTTTCAAACGGTAAGCATTGGGATTGATTTTTTCAATGATCTCGTACGGTCCGACCTTCCGAGTTGCGAGTTTACTGTACTCATGCGCGGGATACCTGTCCTTGGTTAGCACTGCCCATACAAAATCCTCGACGCTGAATTCCACCAAGCGTCGCTTCTTGTCAGCCGAAGTCTTATACTTGGCCCTTGATTCAAGTAGGTTTTGTTGGACTTGTTTATGGACGTCCTGTAAGTTACTAACGAATTCGTGGCCTTCTTATGAACTTTAGTCAAACCTAGAATAGTAGTGAGGTCAATAGGAGCCAGTGGCTGGAAGGCATAATTGGCGAAGAATGGACCCACGCTGCGATTCACCTACCGGTTGAAGGCAAACTCAGCTTGATACAACTTTTGATCCTACGACTTCAGATTTTCTCCCACCAAACACCTCAGCAAGTTACCCAATGAACGGTTCACCACCTCAGTCTGCCCATCTGTTTGAGGGTGGTAAGCACTGCTAAAATCAAGCTTTGTGTTAGTCAACCGCCACAAACACCTCCAAAAATGACTAAGAAACTTCGAATCTCTATTAGAAACAATGGATGTCGGCAGCCCATGAAGGCGATACACTTCTCGGTAGTAAACAACTGGGCAATATGGACAACATCATTGGTCTTCTTACACCCAATGACGTGCGCCATCTTTGTAAACCTGTCCACCACTACAAAAATAGAGTCGTTGCCCCACTGTGTGCGCGACATGCCTAGAACGAAGTCCATGCTCACACTCGTCCAAGGTCGCTCTGGAATAGGCAATGCCAAATACAACCCAACATTGTTGCGGATTCCTTCGAAACTTGGCAGACTCTACATTTCTCCACAAATTTGGCCACATTGCGCCACAAGGAAGGCCAAAAATAAGAATTTCCTACCATCTGGTACATCTTGTCTCTTCCCATATGTCCCTCCTCATGCAACTCTTTAATAATTTTAACAGAAACCCATCATGCATCACATAATCCGCACGCCGACCTGCCACAACTTCATGGACAATAGGAGCAAAAACCACATCAGTTTCCAAGAGCTCACAAAAAGTATCGAAACCCATCACCTCGACACGCAGAGTGGTGAGTAGACATGTGCGGTGACTGAGAGCATCAGCTACTCTGTTCTAAACCCCGGACTTATGTCTAAGAGAGAAGGTGAACTGTTGCAAGTAGGTTGCCCACCTTGCATGTCTTTCCGAGAGCTTATCCTGGCTGTTGATGTGTTTCAACACATTATGGTCAGAAAAGAGCACAAAATCGCTCTGAGATAGATAAAAGTACCAATGCCTCAAGGATTGGATAGTGGCGTAGAACTCCACGTCATAGGTACTGTAGTTCACCCTTGCCCCGTACGGCTGCTCACTGAAGTAAGCAATTGGTCAACCTCCCTGAATGAGGACAACCCCAATACCAACCTTTGAGGCATCACAGTGCAACTCAAAAGGTTTATAGAAATCTGGTGAGGATTGCACAGGAGCACTCGTCAATTTCTGCTTCATTTCTTCAAATACTTGTGTGGCTACCTCCGTCCACATGAACTGGCCAGTCCGCATACAATCTGTTATTGGTGCCATAATGGTATTGAAGTTTGGAATGAACCGACGATAGAATGAAGCCAGACTATGAAAACTGCGCACCTCATGAATGTTCTTCGGCTTAGGCCACCTCTGAACAGCCTCAACCTTCGTGTTATCCACAGAAATTCTATCACTGGACACTGTGTATCCTAGAAAGAGCACACTGTCCATCATAAATGAGCACCTTGCTAGTGCCGCAAAGAACTTCCCTTTCTGCAGCAAAGAGAGAACTTGCTGCAGATGCTGCAAATGTGAGTCCTGATTAGGATTGTAGATTAGGATGTCATCAAAGTAAACCACCACAAATCTTCCAATAAAAGGCCGAAACAACTGGTTCATCACACGCATAAAGGTACTTGGAGCGTTGGACAATCCAAACGGCATGACCATCCACTCATACATGTCCTCCCGTATTTTGAAGACAGTCTTCCACTCATCACCTTCACAGATACGAATCTGATGATAGCCATTTTTCAAATCCAATTTGCTGAATACCGAAGCCCCACTGAGCTAGTCTAACAAATCGTCCAGCCAAGGAATAGGAAACCAGTATCTGACAGTGATCTTGTTGATTGCTCGATTGTCCACACATATGCACCAAGACCCATCTTTCTTAGGGGTTAACAATGCGGGTACATCACAAGGACTGAGACTCTCTCGAATGTGTCCCTTGACTATCCGCTCTTCCACCTTATGTCGCAACTCCTCATGCTTTTTAGGGCTCATCCGATAGTATAGGAGATTTGGCAAGACAGCCCCTGGAACCAGGTCAATTTGGTGTGATGTCGTGCGAAGGCGGAAATCCAGATGGTAGCTCTTCGGGAAACACTTCTTTGTACTATTCGATCAATTCCCATACGCATTCCGAAACCTCCACGTATTGTTTCTGTTCACCGCCGAGCAGCCGATGTTCCTCGCCGAGCTGATGCTCCCTGCTAAGAAGTTGCCACGCACTGCCGCGCAGCTGCAGTTCACTACCGAGCAGTTGCTGCTTTTTTTCCACCAACAAATATACTATCCCCAAATCAGTCATCTAGGATGCAAAGCGCTGCATGGACAGTAAATTGGGGTTCTTCTCAACCGCTAGTTTGCGACCCTCCTCATTGCTCGGATATATCTGCACCTTTACACTGTTAAACATGAAACTGTAGGTCTTCTGGCCGTCATGTTGTGCAGCCCTATCGTACTGCCAAGGTCTCCCCAGCAAAATATGGCATGCATCTATCTCCACATCATCACACCACAACTGGTCCTTGTAATTAGACCCAATGGATAATGACACTGAGTAGCGTTTGGAGACGCTTACCTTCTTTCCTTCTTGCAGCCAGGTCAGTTTGTATGTGTTGGGGTGATTTTCTATCGCCAAGCCCAACTTCCGAACAACCTCCTCAGAGATCACATCCTCACAACTTTCGGAATCTATTACAAGCATGCACACCTTGCCTCTAATCGTGCATTTAGATTGGAAGATATTACTTCTCAGCCAATCGCCACCACTAGCATCTCAGGGAGTAAGGCAAACTCGACGAACCACAAGCAATGGTCCGTCATCACCAACAACATGCTCCTCCTCGACGTCTTCGTCATCTATCAGCTCATCGGTTGGATCCTCCACAGATTGATCCAACTCCACCCTCACCAGTCTTTTGTTATCAATAAATAGGCCCTTCTGCACGGCGGGCTTCTTACAATCTGCAAATCTGTGGCCTGGTTCTCCACACTTGAAGCAATGACCTGCACCGCCAGTTATGGGTTTGGCCGGATTCACAGCAGGTGCTCTCCCAGTCACAACCCCGCCTCGACCAACCTCCTGTTGGGCCGCACTCCGACTACTAGAAGTCGTCCAGGACTGAGCAGTGGTGCATAGTCTTGTTTGCCTCTCGCGCCTTTTGATGTGCATCAGAAACAGAGTACATGTCAAACATGTTCAGGGTGTCCTGATACTGAGCCTGCAACCCACCAACGTATCGGGAGACCAACTGGTCGTCTGTCTCACCCAAGTCATTTCGTGCCATTAGCTGATAAAACTCAGTGGTATAATCATCCAATGTCTTTCCACCCTGTTTCAGGTTCTGGAACCTCTAGTACATTACTCGCGAATAGTTGTGGGACAGAAAAGCCTCATGTAGGTGTTTCTGTAACTTCTCCTATGAATCGATCTTTCTTTTTCCCATACGAGCACAATTTACCTTAAGTTGTTGCCACTACGCCGCAGCTCCTCCGCGAAAACGAGTAGCCACGAGGGGAACTCGTTTGTTTTCTGGCATCTCTCTGAACTCCAAAATCTCTTCGACAGCAAACAACCAATCGAGAAAGTCTTTCACCTTCATCCCACCTTGAAACTCTGGGATATCAATCCTCAGACCTGCTTCCCACCGGTGTGAAGCAGCCTGAACTTCTCGGTCCAATCTTCTGTAAGGATATTGTGGTTGTCTTTTTGCCCTTCTTGCTGGTTCTCTCCTGGCGAAAGGATTCTCCTCTTCGTCACCCTCAACTTCGTCTGAATCTTTATCTTCCGTCAAACGTGGGTTGGGATTCCGTTGTTGTTGTGGTTGTTGTTGCATCTGGATCTGCATAGTGTCCACACTAGTTGCCCGATTCTCCACAACCTACTATAGTCTGTCAAGTCTGTCTTTCGTCACCTCCTGAACTGGTCTACGTCTGGATGCCATTGTCTCACCCAAAATCGAAACTGAGTTCTGATACCAATTGATGCAGCGTGGTATAATGGAAATGGGAATAGATAAACCCAACCGTTGATTCCTTGGAATGCCGGCGTGGATTTCTTCTTCAAACCTGTTGATTCAAACGAATACCAGGTGAAAAAGCATCAAACAATCGTTGATTCTTCAGAATACCGATCGAATGGGAAGAACAAGTGTAAACAACACAAGTTTAGTTAATCTTTCAATTTCTTCAAAAACTGCCGCCTATAATTACATCAAGGGGTTTAAATAGGGCACACAGAAACCCTAGGGCTTTAAACAGATCAGGCCCAAAAGAAAGAAAACACAAATGCCCTAAACAAGTCGGGCCAAACAAAGAAAACGAAAAGACAAGCCCAAAACACAAAATGGGCCAAACCAATCCAAGTTGTGCGGCAACCTCCCAATCCGGGGACCCGGATTGGTGCCACGCAGAAAAGAGGCTTTGTTGAGCTGGAATGCCCCTTGCCGAGCTGAGGATTGCTGCACAGAAATAGACGGACTAGACGGACTGATAGGAATTTGCCGAGCTTCGAATTGAGCGCGGGAACACAATGTTTCAGCTTTTCAACTAGTCGAAAATGATCGACATGAAGATGATCGTATGTCTGGGCAATTACTTGCTCGAAATGATGCTCATCCGAGCACACAAGTCTAAAGAATGGACAATGCCTTAGCCGAGCAGAAACGCCCAGCTCAGGGCGTCCGTGCTGCTAGTGTGGCAGCCTCCAGATACTTCTCAGTTATGCGGTCTGCATCATTATATAACTTGTGTTTGGTCCCAAAACTAATTGTGCAACCCCTCCAATGAGGGTGTACATTGCATTTTTAGGGAATTTTCCTTTTTTAGGTTTTAGTGATTTCTGTTTTTTTTCCTTCTTGCAGGAGCATCTTTTCTGTGTATGAGGCAGCTTAGTAAAGAAAGCATAAGGAGGTTTCAGTCACCATTCCAACTTAGAGGAAGTCATGGTGCCGACATCAAAGGACCTTTCTTTGCTAGAACCTTTGCATCAACAGCTTCAGAACAAGAACGTTGGAAGTCATCAGAGGTTGGAATTTGAATTGTATTTTATGAACTTGTTAATTATGTATAACACATTGTGTGGGCCTAATTATCTTGTATACAAATGTACACCACTATCTTTTTCAGGCCTTATGTTCCAAGGTGATTATTTGTGGGATTAGATGAGAAAAGACCGGAAAGACCTTTGCTTTGCTTATTGTAGACAACATTGTTTGCTTTGATAGTTATGATCATTACTTCCTTCTGCTATAATCCAGTCTACTATCATCCAACTCACTGGAGAATGACTTTTTACTGTTTTCACTTCAGTGTTTTCCTTGGCATGTACGTATTGTATATTTGTCCTATCCATGTAGTATGTGCAATCTATGTTACTGAAAGTTTCATGGTAACTTCAAGTTTTATGCGTCAAGCTAATCTCCTCATTTTCCTTTAACAGGATAGAAAAGACATATCAAGAGTTGAAGATCCATTTGATGCTCCTACATACAATATCCCAGAAAAGCCTGTCACATTCACAGAGGGAGCTTCCTACAGTGTTATCATTCTAGCAGGGCTTGGAATTGCGGCAGCTGCAGGCTATGCTGTTTTCAAAGAACTTATTTTCCAACCAAAAGAGTAAGGTTTAGCATTTCAAGTTAAACATGATATCTAAGGTTAGAACCTTGTGAGGATTCCACAGTCAGCAGTAATTGTTGATGGGTATTATATATTTCGGCTTTTGTGACTGTAAATTAACATTTGATCTTTTTGGTTGACAATGGACTCCTTTTCAATCAGTAGAATTGCTAACGGTCATCATCTGTAGGTACAAGATTTTTGGCAAGGCTCTAAAACGGATTCAAAATGACAGTCAGGTTTGATTAAATTCTACTTTCTTTGTCTCAAGCTACAGTTTCTTATGCTCGATGAAAAGTAGGCAACCACTAACCATGCCAGTATGGACTTATACTAGAGAAGCATTTAGCTTTTGAGCACTGGTCTAGAATTGTGTGTGGGTTGGTACTGCATTATGAATTTTGCATGTACTTCAAAGGATTAAGTATAAGCAGGAAAATATCTTCTATTCTACTCTATAGTGGAGAAAATATGTGAGTGAACTGCACAAAGAAAATAGTACGGCCAAAACCCTTCTGATATTCCTTCCCAGAGGCACCAATGCCTTTTTTTCTGTGATAGAATAGTTGCTTGCTAGTACTCAAGATGCACATGTGCATATTTAAATTTAAACTTTTCCAATTTCTACCTCTAGCAAAAATAGGATGTGGCTATTTGCACATGACTTTCAACCGCGGGAAATAGTTGCAATGGAGTAATGTAAACTACACTCTAGATTACTAACCCCTGATTACTTAAGCAACAACAACAACAACATACAACAACATGACATAACCCATATAGTCCCCAATCATTAAGGCATCCTTTGATTCGGAGACTAAAACAACAAGGATTTTATTGGACTATTTGTTCTGGTACTAATTTAGTCCTGAATTCTACACTCCCCTATTTGATCCGCGCAGAACTAATATCAGAAAAAAATATAAATAGTATTTAAGCATAACATGTAGTATAATATATCTATAATACAAATCACAATATTTTTTGAATTTCCCGCTTATTTTTGTCCCAGTAATATAAGCTATGTCCCAGTCATATACTAATCTGTCACAGTCATGTCCCAGTCATACACATCCAAAACATATACACAGCCGTCAGATCAAATTCAACGGCTGAGATTCAATAGCCACATCACATATCTATACAATACACCACTGTTTATGGGACCCACACAACAAACATTTTATGGCAAAAAAGGCACGCCAACATACATACCCAATATACACAGTGCCATTGCACACATTTCAAAAGAATACAGATACCAAAATCTCTATACACCATCATTTTAAAAGATGTGTATACAGAAGAGAGAAACAAAAGTGCCAAAAACAGCAAAAGCGCAGAAGCATTTCCGATGTTCGCCAGCAGAAGTGAATGTGAAATCAATCGAAAGAGAAACAAAACTGAGCAGCGGATTCGCAGTGGATTCGCAGCAACGTAAAAAGAAGATCATCCATCAATGTTTGCCAGCAGAAGCATCTCCATCGTAGAGAGACTTCATTTTGTGCTGTTGTAAGTTCCACTTACACTGTTGTTGTAAGTTCCAGCTGTAGTAGGAGTTAAACCCATCTGCCATTAATTGTAAGTTTTTGTTTCTATAAGTTAACCAGTTGGCAGATGGTTAAACTCTATTTTTTGTAAAATTTTCTTCTTGCCTAACATAAAAGACGATAAGTTTTTCTTAATGATCTCAAAAAAATCTTTAAAAAAAGAATTTCCTTTTTTGTTTCCCCCTTTCTTCCAAAGAGACACTTGAACAAACTCAATTTTGAAATTTCATACGGTGATTTTTGAAAAGATCTAGACTTCTTGCCAAAGGGTGTCATTATTAAATAAATGCCCTGTTTGGTTAACCCTCTCCCAAAAAGTCATCAATCAAGTTTGAAAATTCTAAAATCGCGTAAAATATCTATTCGTTTAAAAAATTAAATATGCACGATCTGGTATCTAAAATCATTCGAACATATCTGTTTCATAAAAAATACAAACAGAACAAAAAAATAGCGCAATCCTAAAATAGTATTTGGTTAAAATCGAATAGTTTTGTTTAGTTTATTAGATTTAAATGCCCAATCAATTTCATGCTTGATGGCAAGAAAATTAAATTAAATGACACCAAATTTGACGACAAAATGGAGAACATTTGTGAAAAGAGACAGAATTGGAATGTAGCAATTTGTTCGAGGCCATAATCAAAACGAGAATATATTTGAAAGGCACGGAGAATCGCTTGATGATATTGCCAACCTTCAATGCAAGGAAACGTCATTGAATCATACACGCCCTTGCTCTACGAATTCGCTTTTCGGCTTATCAATTTAACGACGAAATACATAAAATAAAACTGAAACAAATAAAAGGTAAATCTGAGGAAATCGGGAAGAGAGTGTTATGGATATACAAATAATCGGCACTTGTATATATGGGCATACAATGGTAGGAACCCCAACCCTACTTGAAGAACGAAATGTCCCAACTACCCATAGAATCGAGTATGACTAATTTGTACTGGGGAGGGTGCCCACTAGCATCTCCAACCTCTCCAACTTAACTCATAATTTTATGAATTTTGGACTAATATTTAAGCTTGGTTTACTTTTTAATTTTATAGTCCCTTTAATGATTTAATAAATAAAATGGATTTAAGAATATTTAATTTTAGTCTGATCTGATCTCTATAACTTCTAATAGTAGTTTTTTTATGAATACACTAATATTAGTTTATAACTATGTGTTTATGTTATTAAAAAGTATCATGACAAAAAATATACATATTTCATGTTTGTTTTGCAACTTTCTGAGATTATCTTTATGAGTCTATAACTTTTAATATTTGTGTTAAAACTTCCACTTTTAATTTTCATAAACTTTAATTTATGATAATTTTGAACCATCTATATTTATTATACAAGACATCTTAGTGTCCCGGTCATATTTTAAAGTGTTCCGGTCATACTGTAAAATGTTCAGTCACATTTTATCTCCCAATTGTATAGCCATGTCACCAACCAAGACTGACCTGCAAATATTCAAATGTTGTTACTCATCGAGTACTGACGTCCTGTGCCATCGGCACGTGCTATACCGAAAACACAAATTGAGTGTCGTCACTCATTATAAGTGCGGAAGGCACTATTAACACTAAAAGTTTTATAGTACCGATATTGTGTTGCACTTTCTATTCTGTCGCTCTGTGTCATTGACACGGAATATACCGAAAACACAGATTGAGTATCGTCATTCATCATGAGTGCTGAAGGCATTACTAACACCCAAAGTTTTGTTGTATCCTTGAATATTGTATTGCATTTTCTATTCTGTCGTCATGTGCCATTGGTACGGGCTATACCGAAAACACGGATCGAGTGCCGTCACTTATCATGAGTGTCGAAGGCACGAATTAGTGCCGAAGGCACTACTACTATCCGAAGTTTCGTCGTACCCTTGATATTATGTTGCGCTTTCTATTCTCTCACTTAGTGTCATCGGCACATGCTATCACTAGTAATATTATAAGTTACAAAAATATTTGATCATGATAAATAAAATGTTATATTTTAAATAAATCAAATTTATACATTGTATAAATTATTATTAATTATATTATATTTATGATAAAT
>NMUG010006774.1:0-12401 GCA_002855965.1 Monotropa hypopitys | reverse complement strand
AGTTGATTGCAACAAGTTACAGTTGATTGTGCGTGTTAAATGAGACCTTAGCGGGTACATAAATTTATTTAACAAGACCTTAATAGTTTCAAAGCAATATGAGGGATCGACCAAAAGAACCCCTAAAATATAAAAGATTCGAAGTCCTTTCCCCACCTTTTTTGGGGGTTTTCAGAACTTGGTTAATATATATATTTTAAAATTTCCGATTAATTTAGAACGTCTAAAAAACGAAGTTTTTTAAATACCAGAAATTGGAATAAGTAAGAAAAGATTTCGTCTATGGTTCAAATTTGAAAAGTATTAGGTAAAAGACAGGATATAAAAATTTTAAGTTTTTGACAAAATTATCTCTCAGCCATTTCTCCCATTCTTTACTAACTCGGAAAATACTTATTTTTTTTCTATAAACTGTAAGTTCACTTGAAATGAGAATCTTTTGAAAAAGTGCTATCTTGTGACACATTTTTTACTCTGTCCCTTCTGATTACATGGTTTCACTGTTTGTGATACGCAGAAGTTGAGAAGTTTTATCAGCAGTGCGATCCGGGTGAGTCTCCTTTTTGTTCTCCCTATTTCCAATCTTTCTATGCATGACTTTAGATACTTGTTCACGACTGACTATTAATTATAGTTTATAGGGATCGCTCTCATTCTCTCCCTATGTTTCACTTGCAGACCAATTTCTTAGTTGACCCTTTGCACGTGCATTTTTTTGGGCGAGGGGGGTATTTCACGATATTTTGGGTTATTATGTGTCTGTCGCAAACAAGGTTCTAAAAATCGCTAGGCGCTAGTCGGGCGGCCGAGTGGGGGCTAGCGACTAGGCTGATTAATCGGGGATTAATCGGAGACTAGAGATTATTCGGATTTTGTATTTTATTTTATTTTTTCATCCCCTCCCATTTCCCATAGTGGTAAACTTCGAGTAAAAAATAACATAAGCACATGAATCCATAGATTATGAATACCCAATTACCTAAAGCATTAACTAAAATATTTTCATTCTCATGGCGACAAGGATGGCGGCGACAACGGAGAGATGAGGCACCGGCAAGAGAACTGATCGGGGTAGCTCAAGAGTTTTTGTTTGATCGAATAAGGGTTAAGGGATTAGGGTTTATGGTTACCGTGTATATGATATAATTATATATATATATATTATATACACACATTGAAAATTACAAAAAAACTAACTTTTCGTAGTTCTCACCTAAACCCGACTAATCCCGCCTAAACCCGACTAATCCTGACTAATCCCGATTAACACCGACTAACCCGACTAATCCCGACTAACCCGACTAATCCGATTAATCCCGATTAATCACGACTAGTCGGCCGATTAACTCCGGCGAGCGCCCAGAACGGCGAGTGGGCGCTCAGCCCCCAAAATCTGGGCGGCGGCAGGGCGACTACCGATTAGTCGGGGATTAATCGTCCGACTAGACCGATTTTTAGAACACTGGTCGCAAATGTAGCTGAAAAACTTATCAAGAGTTGATATTTATTATGAGAACTAAACAGTTTCTCCCAAAAAAATGAACTTAATAAGAACTTTCTAAACTTAACTTTCAACGCATATGATGTTAAATTGACACTATGTTGGAGAGCCGTTTTATAGGTGGAGCAATTTATCTTATTGTTATGAAGGTGAGTAGCCAGCTCTGTCTTTTAATGATTAGTTTAGGTTTATCTTGTCATGATTAAGAAAAGTAACAGGTTGTATTTTTTAGCTTTGATCGTTTGTTCTAGATCAACACGGTTACTGTCACTATTTAGTTGGACTAATACATTTGTACTTAGATTCTGTGAAAAAACATCTTTGCTTTTCTTATGGAACATATTGGTCTATGATTTGTTAGCTGCAACACTCATTGTCTGATATTAAAAGTAAAATCCTTGAATTTATAACACATTATCTTGCTGTGAGTTTGGAGCTTTTTTGACATCTGAAAATATTTTGTAAATCTTAAATAGCATGCATGGCCATTGGCTCTGGCTTTGGCTAGTTGTAATTGTGAACCAGAGAAGTGAAGATTGATGTTGGAAGAGTGATGATTTATTCATTATGATGCTTATATTATGTCTTGGTTGTCATTTATGTGAGAAGGTATGATGCGGTTACTGACTTACTAGTTTATCATTGATGTTGGCCACTGTTCTTGCTGTTCTTGGCACCGGATTGAACACCGGTTCACCGACCGGTATGCCGATCGGCATACCAGTGGTGCTACTGGCCTGTGTAAATTGTAAGCCAAAACCTACTGCCCAATTTTGCCACAAATCGGTATACCGGGCGGCATACCGGTGGGGTACCGGTCCCCTTACCGGTCCAAGGAAAATCCAAGAAAAGTTGACCCGGGAAAGTGTAGGGAAATGTAAGTATAACCCTAGTGTTAGAAATCATGAAATGAGACTTTAAGATAAGAAAATAATTAAGTAAACAAGTTAGGAAATTATTTAAGAATTTCCTTTAATAATTGTATTATTGTTATTTGAATTTCAAGACCCTCTACGACACACTACGACTTAGGTGAGTGACATTGCACTTAATTACAGGATTTCTGGTACGTTTTCTAAAGTATCCCTGTCTTCCGTGAGATTTTTATATTATTCAGTTTATGTTTTAGAATTTCCATGGATATGACTTATTTACGAATCTATTACGAGACATGAGTAAGAACATGACATCGGGACTCAAGCCAGTGTCACCGGGACTCAAGCCAGTGTATTTATTTACAAGTAAGAACATGACACAGGGACTCATGCCGGTGACCCTTGGGAATCAAGACGGGGTAATTTATTGTGTTGGGGGAAGCAAGTCCCGATGCAGTCATTACCGGGGGATTCATGCCATAGTATTCACATGGGATTATGTGTCAGACGTCTAGCTAATCCACTAGTGACGCCTAACATGTTATTATATATCACGATATGATTGATAAGTGCAAGAAATGGCTTACGATATGACACGAAGTTAAGAGAACGATTTAAGAATCACTTTTACAAGTTAAATAAGAGTTTCAAGAAAACCCTAAACCCGAATAACATACTGTATTGTTTATGAACAAGTTTATGACACGATTCTGTTATGATTACCGGTTATACATGTTTACATTTCTAATTTTATTATTACCGGTTATACAAGTATGGTTATTCGGGTTTTACATAATAACCCACTATCACTTCCTCCGGCATTCACCCTGTTTTTACGATAGGAGCTCAGAAACACTAAAGCGACCCATGAAACTAGCCTAGAGAGGGAAAGTTGGTCATAGCCCCATACCGACGTGGCACAAGACAAGAATCAGAAAAAAGAAACCGGAAATACGGGTGGTGCGATCAGTGCACCACCGTGAGACTGGCCAGGAAAAAGAACGTTCATGCAAAACAGCCCCAAGGGGGGTCATGATCCCCAAAAAAGCTCGCGGAAATAGCCAAGAAGATCAAGGATCCATACTTGAGACAAGCAAGGGTTGTGAAGATCTGAAGAGCGGTGGATCAAGTCGATCGGAGAAAGTTCTGGGCGATCGGAAGGTTGGCAGCATGGTGTTGGGAAGCAGGAGCTTTGAGGATGCAAAACCCTTCCTCCCCCGTTTGTGTTGTATTTATAGGGGAGCAAGGAGGGAATTTCAAAATTCAAAAGCCAACCGGGGCACGTGATCGCCCAGTACCAGCCAATCCCGGGGTGCCGCGTGGCCAGGCATTAAATGGGCATTAAAAGGCAAAGACGCCAGAGCCAAGCCAACGCGTGCCAATCGTCGTATCAGTCACCATAGCCCAGCCGACACATGCCAACTGTTACCTCAGCTACCATGCCATCCAACAACATGATGACATGTGGACACACATATTACGCGCACCAGTTACTTTCTTGTAATCTGCGCCGATGCGTGACAAATGTCAGATCAGCCACAATGCTGACCAATCAGTTAGCGACACATGGTGGATCATTTAATATATGTTAGAACTTTATCGGGAGATGAATCGACGCATGCAAAAAATAGACTTTACAACTGTCCGGCCAACCAGGATCTGCCACACGGAACGTCTGCGGATGACGGTTACGATTGGCACGATTCACAAGGCCACTCCACTCACAACGATTAACGTCAGTACATCCTCTCATCGTGCAATTTGAGTCAACCCCGCCTCGACCTTTGCCGAAGCAAGGTTGGGAGGCTATTGTTGAGGGCCGAAATAGAGCCAACTGACAGATCAGTCGAGACAGGTGCCACGTTGGCATCAATAGCTTAGGGAAGGACCGGTGCAGAGCGGCAACCGCCCGACGTGAGGCCGAAGGTCTGAGTTCCACGATGCTTCCTTCAGCCACATCATCTGGTGCTTCGGCACTGCTTTGGGAGGATCGCCAGGTCAGCCCGACAAGCATGCCCTCGACTGCAGAAGGCATCTTTCTTGGGCTCCACAACCTACACTTTGGTGCACGCCTACCAACATGTCAGGATGCATACTGCTCGAGGTTGTCGGCCGCCGCCCAGCCACCCAATTGCATGCTACCTGTGTTAGGTGCACTACCTCAGGTTGCCGGATAGGGGGCTACACGCGTGCCAAAGAATGTACGGACTACACGCCGAAGAGGCTATATATATGAGCAAAGGGTTGAGGGAGAGGTATGTGATTTCTTATTGCCCAAACTCTGTCAAAATTCTCTCTCTACACTTTGCTGACTTTACCATCGGATGGTCCACCGGAGGCATTGCCGGTAGCCTAATATTTCCTTCTTTTGTAGCTAGGTCACCCGATGCCTATCTCTTGCTACTCGGATCCAACAAGTGAAGGCAGACCCCCCAATACTCACTATGGGGAATTGCCTATGGTAGTTTGCGACTTTCCGGATGCCTTTCTGGAAGAGTTACTGGGTTGCCTCCCGAGAGGGAAGTCAAGTACACAATTGACTTACTCCCAGGAACAACACCTATTTCTGTTTATCCTTATTGTGAGGCAACTTTTGAGGAGTTGAAGAGGCGATTGACTTCAGCACCGATTCTTATTGTACCCAAGCATGGAACTGGTTACACTGTTTATTGCAATGCGTCTCACGAGGGATTGGTTTGCATTTTGATGCAAGCAGGGCGAGTTGTGGCATATGGTTCGAGACAACTAAAAGAGAATGGAAGAAATTATCCTACGCATGATTTGGAGCTTGCGACCATCGTTGTCGTATTGAAGAGTTAGAGTAATTACTTGTATGTCTCAAAATTCTTTTCCGATCACGGGAGCTTGAAGTACCTTTTCTCTCAAAAGGAGCCAAATTTGCGACAACTACGTTGGATGGAGCATCTTGAAGACTACATTTTTTAGTTGCACTATCATCTGGGCAAGGTGAACGTGGTATTGGACACGTCGAGTAGAAAATTTTCTCATCTTGTGAGTTTGGCGATTCATGATTGGAAATCTATGGAGGAGTTGGGTGCATTATGCATTCCAAGGAGAGTGGACAGAATACGACTTTGTAACTTATCTATTCATTCCGAGTTATCGCGACGAGTTATTGAGATGCAAGTTGACGACGATGAAGCGACGACCTTTCATTCTAAGTTTCTTAGCAGTGAAACACGTCAAGGTTGGATGATATTTTCCGACACGAGCCTTCGATTCTACAGTAGATTGTCCGTTCCGTCTTCATACCGGGAAGAGATTCTTCACGAGTTTCATCATTCTTCATTTGCCGTTCATCCAGGAGGAACAAAAATGTATCATGATCTACGTCGACAGTTTTGGTGGTCCGGTATGAAGAGAGACGTTGTAATATTCGTTGCGAGATGCTTCGTGTGTCAACAAGTGAAAGCAGCACACCAACGATCTGCGGGATTACTTCAACTGTTACCCGTAGCCGAGTAGAAATGTGAGCACGTTACTATGGATTTTGTAGCGGGTTTGTCGAAATCGCCGAATGGTCATTATGCAATTTGTGTCGTAGTTATCGATTAACGAAGACCACACATTTTCTATCGATTCGTATATCGCAATCTGTGGATTCATTGAGCCGTTTGTACGTTCGGGAGATTATTTGTTTGTATTGCGTTCCTTTGTTAATAGTGTCCGACCGAGATCCGTGTTTCACTTCTCGCTTTGGCATAGTTTGCAAGAGGCTATTGGGTCGAAGATAGTCTTTTTAGCACCTCTTTTTATCTTCAAACCGACGGTCAATCGGAGCATACCATTCAAATTTTGGAAGACATGTTGCAAGCTTGCGTGTTAGACTTCCGAGGAAGTTGGGTTAATCACTTGCCACTTGTAGAGTTCGCGTACAACAATAGTTACGAGTTGAGCATTGGAATGACACCATTTGAATTGCTTTATGACCGACCTTATAGGTCACCGCTTGTTGGATCGATGTGAGAGAGGCAACTGTCATTGGACCGGATATGGTTAGACAAACTACCGAGCAAGTCAAGTTGATTTGTCAAAGATTGCTGACCGTGCAAAGTCGTCAAGAGTTACGTTGATCGTCGCCGTCATCCTTTATCCTTTAAAGTTGGAGACCACGTATTTCTAAAAGTATTGTATCGTCAAGGTATTTCGCATTTTGGTAAAAAAGGGAAGTTTACACCTCATTTTATTGGTCTGTTCGACATCATTGAGAAGATTGAAGAAGTCACATATCGTTTGGCCTTATCGTCAAATATTTCGGATGTTCACGACGTTTTTCACGTATCCATGTTATGAAAGTACGAGCTAGATCCTTCTTATGTTCTTGATTGGACTGATGTGGAGCTTGAAGCTGACGTGTCATATGAAGAAAAGCAGATACATGTTCTAGATTCGCGGGAGCAGGTGTTGCGGGGGGAAGACTATTTCGTTAGTAAAGGTGTTTTGGAGCAACCATGGGGTCGAGGAAGCGTTGTGGGAGCGAGATGATGAAGTCTGAGCCAAGTATCCGGATTTATTTTGATACCGATGTATCTTTTGTTTTTGCATATGTATATCCATATCATTTATGTAATTTCGAGGAAAAAATTCTTTTAAGGGGATGAGATGTAGCGACCTAGAATTTAATATGATTTTCCAGAATATTTTATGGTTTAATGAATTTATTTTATGATCAATTATCGAGAAATATTAGTTATTCGAGAAAAATATGATTCGGAGTTGTATTGGATGTTACACGAGTGTTCCGGGTTGATTTGATGCGTTGAGACGGTTCAGGGTCAAAATGGTCAAAATTGGAGTTTGGGGAAATTGGCCTATGATTTCCGAAAATCCCATGGCCATTTCCGGAAATTGTTGCTTGTGGCAGTGGCTGGGGATGAGGAACCCAGCATTTTCGGAAATGAGAGGCCCATTTTCGGTAGTTCTTGAGAGAGAGAGAGAGAGAGATCCAGAGTGTGGGCTTTCTGGAAATGGAGGTGTCCATTTCCGATAGTTAGTGCTTGTGCGAGAGTGAGTGAGATCCAAAGGGGTCTTACTTTCGGTAGTTGCCTCACCCATTTCCGGTAATGGGTGAGGGTTGCGCGAGTCAGAGAGAAGGAGAGGGATACCATTTCCGGTAGTCCCTCCCCTAATTTCCGGTAATGGAATCCCTCCCCTTGACTTCTAGAACTTTCTCCTCCTCCCTTCTTCCGAAGGTTCCTGCCTTCCTTCTCTCATTTCTTCTTGGATTTTTGGAAATTTGGGGTAGCCTTCTCCTCCCAATTTCTGGCAATGCTTTGCAATTTTTGAGCATTTTGGCAGTCGACCTCTTGGGGGTATAAATACGTATTTTAGACCTTTTAAACTAATTTTTAACACTCTTCTCTCTCTAAACACGTTTTGACCCTAAACCTCACCTCCCACACCAAATCACATTTTCTCTTTCTTCTCTATCTCATCAACCAACGAGATTTGGATTTTGGAGCCTTTATCAACTTTGAAGATCGTCAAGATCTCTTCACATTCGTGTACTTCGTTTCCTCACTTGTGAAGGACCATCACTTAGGGTTTTTGGAGCTTTGCTTAATAAGATAGGATTTTCTATACCTTGGATGGGTATGAGTGTGTCTTATTCTTTCCCTCTCCTTGCTTGAGTTCATTTATGGAGTTCTCGTGGTCGTTTTGTGTTTTAAAGGTTATTTTGACCTAGGGTTTCTATCTATTTCGAAATTTCTTATGTATTCAAGCTAGTCTATGATAAATAGAGGTATTTAGTTCATCAATTGCAAGATTCGCCTTTTTGATTCATTTTTAACACTCTTCTCTCTCTCTAAACACGTTCTAACCTTAAACCTCACCCCATCGTACCAAATAACCTTCTCTCTTCCTTTTTTCTTCTCTATCTCATCAACCAACGAGATTTGGGTTTTAGAGCCTTCATCAACCTTGAAGATCGTCAATAGCTCTTCACATCATCTAGGGTTTTTGGAGCTTTGCTTATCAAGGTAGGATTTTTTATACATTGGATGGGTATGAGCGTGTCTTTTTATTTCCCTCTCCTTGTTTGAGTTCATTCATGGAGTTCTCATGGTCGTTTAGTGTTTTAAAGATTATGTTGACGTAGGGTTTCTATCTATTTCAAAATTTCTTGTGTATTCAAGCTAGTCTATGGTAAATAGAGGTATTTAGTTCATCGATTGCAAGTTTTGCCTTGTTGATTCAATAAACCCCATTTTTTAGAAACCCTAGTTTGTCATAGATCCTTAAATTAGGGCTTTTGCCCCGATTAAATTCATATGGTCAAATTGGTTTTAGAATAATGAAATTGGTCGATAGACTTGCATGTCGATGCACTGTTCTAAAAGGCCCCGCTTGGGTTCGCCTAGGCGCTAGGCGGTAGTGATCCGCCTAGGTGCTAGGCGATAGTGGTCCGCCATGACTAAGAAGAAATATCATATATTTGATAATCAAATCAAACCAAACAGAGCCTTAAGTCACAAATATTATATATTTGAAGTTATAGAAAAGTTTCATGCATTATTCATTGTTGTATTAAGTAAATATTAATTCTCTTAATAAATAAATAATCGCCTAGTCCCAGTCTAGATCTCTGCCTAGGCCCCTAGGCGCTAGGCCTCCCTCGACCGTCCCCCTAGCGCCTTTTAGAACATTGTGTAGATGCATTGTACCATATGGATTGCATGGGAAGATAATGAAAATCGTGGTTAGGATGGTCTTACCCTAACTTGGAAATATAAATTGGAATCATGAATTGGAATATGAATCATGAATTGGAATATGAATCATGAATGACAATTAAATTTGGGAATTGTTACAAGCATCGTCTTGGAATATTATTATGATTATTATTATTGAACGAAAATGGGTTGGTTACTTCAAAATTTTCGTTCTCTATATGGATATCATCCAAGACATTGTGCAATGAGGGGTTTGACTAGGCCCTCCCGACTAGTCGGAGAATATGAGGAATAGACAGATAGTTTGTCGATGGACCACTATACTGGAAATAACCCGAGTGACGTTCTATTACTCCAAAAACATGATAAAGAGAGAAATTAATGACGGAATATGGAATTGGCTTATGATGCGATTCTTGGGATTCATTTATGGATATTGTTAAAGGCGCTACGAAATGGATGGAATTAAAGGAAAAGCATTGTAATGGACTTAAGATAATTGGAATCAGATCAATGTCATGCATATTTTCATTGTCCTATCATTCATACGCACATCTTACTACACACACACAAGTGCACCACAATCATATGCATCATTGGATATATATTTTTCTACTAGGCGCAACACTCTTTATTTTTCAGGTACCGAGCCCCAACCATGATGATTGCCATGCTTTTAGACATTGACACCCTCTTACCCTTTGAGATCTTTTGTTTATGTACTCTCGGATTTTGGCTATGAAGCTTGTAATAACTAGTTGGTTTTGGAATTTTCATTTGGAACTTGTAAGCTCATTATTGGTTGATTTTATTTGGATAGCATGCAATGGATGCAATTGGTTTGCTTGCACTATTGAGATATTTCTTATGGTATTTAATTATTTCTCATTTATAAAGTGATTTCAAAAAAAAAATCCGGGGTGTGCCAGCTTGGTATCAAAGCTTCGGTTTCAAAAACCTAGGTCTTTGGGGAGATATTCTCTTAACGGATTGCATTGAGCATGAATGATATGTTTGTGTGCATTGCCATCATCCACAAGATTTAATGAAAGAAAGTCCATGTAACAAGCATTCTTTGGGTATTTGACCTGTTGTTGGCTATCGTTGAGATGTTTGATCCTCGTATTGATTATCTTCGAGTATTCGATCTTTTCCTTAATCGTTCTGAGTTTCGATTCCATTCTGACTTCAGTATTTGATCCTTGACTTGATTATTAAGAAGTGGATCCTTGTTACTCGACTTTTGACATTTTTTTCTTGTTGTGATTGTTCCTTGTGCAGAGAATATGCCCCCTCGTCGTGCTTTGGGACTTGGTCGTGGACGTCGAGATGCTCGAGTCTTCGATGCTATTAGCGAGGAAGTGAATAATCGCCCAAGAGGTGCAGAAGCCGATGTTCCTTCGGCTGCACCTATTCCCATTCCTGAGGGGTTGGTGGCCCCTAACCAGTTTGTCCGAGAGCCCTAGAGAGGGTGCGGGTAACCGTACCATAGAGGCGCTAAGAGAGTTTCACAGGATGGAGCCTAAGTTTAATGGTGAAGTGGATCTATTGGAAGCAAATTATTTGTAAGCTGAAGTGTGCAAGATTCTTGATACGCTCGACATTATAGAAGACAAGTTGCGGATTTCATTTGCCTCGTACCAACTGACGGGAGAGGCCAGCGAGTGGTGGAGTTCGATCGTGTAGATTTGAGAGATGCTTTGAGAGTGACAAGAGTTGTATATCCAAGTTGTTCCCATTTGGGATATGACTTGGGCAGAATTCGAGTCTACATTGGACAGTACTTTCTGGAGAGCTATCAGGACCAATTGCGAGAGAAGTTCGAGCGTTTGGAGCAAGGTGGCATGTCAGTCTCTCAATATGCCATGAAATTTCAAGCCTAGTCAAGGTTTGCTCCGGACTTGGTTAGTTCGGAAGAACGGAAGTGCAAGAGATTCGGGAGAGGTTCATTTATCTGCCCAAAGGCCTGTGATGAGCCAGAGGATTTGTAACTTCGCGAATATGGTGGAGTGCGCCAGGACTATGAAATGGATAGAATGAAAGGAAAAGTATTGTAATGGACTAAGAGAATTGGAATTGGATCATGGTCATGCATATTGTCTCATTGTCCTATCATTCATACATGCGTCTTACTACACTCACACAAGTGTACCACAACCATATGCATCCTTGGATATATATTTTTCTACTAGGCGTAACACTCTTTATTTTTCAGGTACTGAGTCCCATCCACGATGATTGGCATGTTTTTGGACATTGACGACACTCTCTTACTCTTTGAGATCTTTTATTTATGTACTCTCGGATTTTGGCTGTCAAACTTGTAATAACTAGTTTGTTTTGGAACTTTTATTTGAAACTGGTAAGCTCATTATTGATTGGTTTTATTTGGATAGCATGTGATGGATGCAATTGGTTTGCTTGCACTATTGAGCTATTTTTAATGGTATTTTGTTATTTCTCATTTACAAAGTGATTTTAAAAAAATGCTTGAAAATCCGTGTGTGACAACATAGGTATGCAATTCATTGTTTTTACTTATTCGTATATTGTCCTTGCAGAAAAGGAGAATTTGTGTTTATATGGACTTCCAAATGAGACATGGGAAATCAACCTGCCTGTTGAGGAGGTGCCTCCTGAGCTTCCGGAGCCAGCATTGGGTATAAACTTTGCTAGGGATGGAATGCAAGAGAAGGACTGGTTATCACTTGTTGCAGTTCACAGTGATTCGTGGTTGCTTGCTGTTGCTTTCTATTTTGGTGCACGTTTTGGGTTTACGAAGAGTGAAAGGTAATATTTTTACGGGAAGTTGACAGGATTCTAGATTTTTTTATCCGTCTGTCCATGTCTTCTGGGAATTGACACTTTCAGGAAGAGGCTTTTCCAGATGATAAATGATCTCCCGACTATATTTGAAGCAGTGACAGGAAATGTTAGGCAACCAAAAGACCAATCTGGTCCTCCCAACAACAGTAGCAAAAGCAAATCAAGCGGCAAGATGGTAAGTTGGCCATATGACCCCGCATGTGTTCCTTTTCTGCATGCGTTCCACTTTATATTGTGCTTTGGCATAAAGCAGTCTCGTCCTGTGCCACAGCCTAAGGCAGTGAAGATGTCACCTGTGCTTCCTAAAGAAGTGGATGACAATGGGGAAGAGGAGGATGAGGAGGAAGAAGAGGAGGAAGAAGAAGAAGGAGAAGAACAGGGAGCTACGCTCTGCGGTGCTTGTGGAGATAACTATGCAAACGACGAGTTTTGGATCTGCTGCGACATCTGTGAGCGATGGTTCCATGGAAAATGTGTGAAGATTACGCCTGCCAAAGCGGAGCA
>NMUG010006773.1:0-12399 GCA_002855965.1 Monotropa hypopitys | reverse complement strand
TTGACATTGGATCAAAGGAATAATTAGTAAATCCAACGTGGTGAATTACTTATTATCCTTCTCGGAATTTAAATTAAAATTTAAAAATCAAACATGAAAATCAACATTTTCATTCAAGGCTTTCACTCAAAATCAATAATCAAAATCAACATTTTCATTCAAAATCAAAAATCAAAATCAACATTTTCATCATTTTTATTCAAATTCAAAATCAACAAAAATTCAAATGCATCATTAAAATCGAAAGCACAGAATCACTTGCGTGTCAGCGCCATCTTTTGTAATTCCTGAATATACATTTTGCACATTACATTTTCTCTTGGCAGATAATAATTGAGTTTGATTAAAAGGTTATTTTGAAAATGAAGTACCGCATGGGCGATGTAGGGTGCCTAACACCTTCCCTACTTGTAACATTAAATTCCCGAACCCAGCTCTGGTTGCGTAAATCAAAGTGACTTTTCAAAAAGATGACTTGGCACACTATAACTCTATGCCGAGTGGCGATTGTCACGACCCGTTCCAAAATATAATAAAGATATATAAATTGGCAACGGATACGTGACTAAACAAAGTCTCGAAAACTAAACCCAAGGGATAAAATGACTCATCTCACACAACTATCAATAAAATAAATTGTAGCAGAAATACTAAATATTTTAAATCTCAAGTAAACTCCAATAACTACAACTATAGCACTATGAGACCAACCAAAAGATTCAATAAAAAGAATTCTATAAAACTCGCTCTACAACTCTCAACTGCACAAACACACAAGAGTCTCAAAACTAAAGACAACTGCTGGATAATAGATAAGTAACGAGGAACCCCCACAAGGAGTACCACCTTCTAACACTCCCCAAACATATGGCATAGCGGCTTGCCTTGCAGTGAACCCAACTAATCTTCCTGACCTGAATATAGATTGCAACACAAAACAAGCAAAAGATATCCAGGAGTGTCAGTTACAATAGTCAATATATGCAATTTGACAAGTAAGTAAAGCAACTGTAACAAGGGAAAACAAAGGGGTTATGCCTCTCCCCAACTATCACATAATCATACAAAGGTATCTGAACCAAGAAGCAAAAGGGGTTGTGTCTCTATCCAAGTATCATGTATCAATATCTATCATGCATTTCATATTCATGCAAGGACTTTCCTTCGTACCCATAGTACCACTTTCTTAATAATTTGTCAACATGTAAATTCTTTACCTCGTGATCTTAAAATCATCAATCAATGGCGCCACACTTGCTAAGGGCTAATCAATCAAGCCCTGACCCCTATATGTCGGCCTAACAGCTTATCACAAGCATGCCCAAGGTCAATTCTATGTATTTACCCCTATATCTTAGCCTAACAACTCATTAGAGTATGCCCAGGGTAATTCATAACTCTCTCTTCTTAATACCCTTATCTCTCGGCCTAACAACTCATTAGAGTATGTCCAGGGTAATTCATAATTTACTCTTCTTAATACCCCTATCTCTCGATCTAACAACTCATTAGAGTATGCCCAGTGTAATTTTATAACTTTCTCATTATTTCATATTCTCCCTACTCGGCCTAACAGCTTAATAACAAGCATGCCCTCGGTGTTGTTCCACTTTATATCAATTACCCATTTTTAAAGGTACATTTCATTGTTCCAAACGTATCCATATGATGCCAATGCCAATCATCCACTATTCAAGTAGCCATGCACTTTAGAATTATCACAAAGGACTAAAACACATACTCGTGAAATCAGGATTGTATACTTTGTACAAAACTATCACCCCACTATGCATCAATAACAAAATCTCTCTTTTATTAACATGATGCATACATCAAAGCTGAATACATAACACATTCATTGATATAACATCTCTCATTTGTAACAAACATGCCTTTGCATAACATTCAACACATAACTATCATGTGAGCATGCCATCATAAACCCAGCATACATTAAACACAAGCTAAACACAAGCCAAAAGACATATATGGAATGGTATCTACACACTCACCAAGTATGTGTTCTTCAAAGAACGAATCTACTAAACCGCTTTAGAAGACTCTGGCACATCTCCTGTAATAACATTATAAAAATGTATAAATAATAAGTACTAATTAAGTACTTCAATTTATTAATTCTAGATTTCTTTAGGTCTCACTAAGTCTGCCAACTCTCTTTAATTTAAGCCTAAAATTAATTTAGGATCATCCCATAATAGACCCCCAACTTTTCCTCAACAACTCTTCAAGCCGGTACAAGGCCGGTACAGGACCGGTATATCGCCCGGCATGCCAGTTAGTGAAATTTTTCCTCCTTTACAACAACCACAACTCACTGTCCATTTTTGCCAAAAACCGGTATGGGACCGGTATGCCGCCCTGTATGCCGGCCGGCATACCAGTGGCTTACCGGTTAACACCGCTCTCTGTATCTCCCAATTTTCACTTGCAGGCTAGGCTGGCATGCCAGTTAGTGAAATTTTTCCTCCTTTATAACAACCACAACTCACTGTCCATTTTTGCCAAAAACTGGTATGGGCCCGGTATGCCGCCCGGTATGTGAGACGGCATACAGGTGGCTTACCGGTTAACATAGCTCTCTATATCTCCCAATTTTTCACTTGCAGGCTAGGCCGGTATGGGATCCGGTATACCGCTCGGTGTATCGGCTGGCATACCGGTTCGCATACCGGTTGGTGCGCAGAATTAAACCAGATCAGAAATTGCTAATCTCTTCTCAAAAAACCATCAAAAATTCATAAAAATTCGATTGGAAACTCACTAATCCGCAAAACCAAGTACTCTAGAGTATGGTAAACATCTAGGTACTAAACATGTTCAAATCTAAACCTCCCAATCTCATTCTAACAACCTCAAATCAAAGATTTTAAAAATAGATCTAAAAATTTCGAAAACTAATCGAGATTAGTGAAAACCCCTCGATCTAGCCCTAATCATTGACAAAATCAAAAATCTAAAATGGTAGAAAATGCCTTCTTTGTGTTAGAAACAACTTTGTAGAAGTAATATTCTTCGAAAAACCTTCGATTCATCTTCGATTTTCCCAATTCTCCCTTTAGGGTTTTCTCTAATCCCTTTGCCTCCCTCAAGAACAAATGATTAGAGATAATGAGAGATTAGACCTCCCCCTACCTAACCCAAATTCAGATTTTAATCAACAAAGACGCAAATACCCTCCTTATTAATATCAAATTACCCTTGCTTGCCCCTTCTCATAACCATTTATACTTAGGGTATTTTATATATATATATATATTATATGTAAACCCTTATTTAATTAAAAATCCTCTTAATCTCCTAATGTATTTTATTTTCTCTTCTCCTTTCTTTCATTAATATTTATACATTGATTCAATATGCTTTAAACTGGTCCGGGTGTGACAACTCACCCTCCTTAAGGAATTTTCGTCCTGAAAAATATATACTTCCCAAAATCACAATACTTTATTTCCAGCTACATATGGTTACACTACTGCCCAACTACATATGTTATCAAACCCCTCATACAAGAACTCGTAGGCCTCAACATGACTCACCTCAACGATGAAACCCTTGTCACACTAACTCACGCTTTCTTAAACCCAATGGAAACAAACTCCTAAATTTTCCAACACATTTCCCACTTGTAACGCTTCCAATAGCAATTCAACTCCCATTGACGCGATCAGTCGTCAATAATATTTACAACTACTCATGATATTACCAGAGACACTCTTCCCTCAAATTCTTTCCATTAACTCCAACCTTCATAGGTCTAACTGCTCGCAAGGATTTATAGCATACCCATGACATGCCTTCTCTTAATGTTTTATATTGTTTTTCTTTCTTACTATTCCCCCTCAAAAATCAAATAATAACATATCATACTTCTTTGCATACAGACACCCAAGGCTAATTTCAACTCTACACAAATCACATGGTAACTTACATGTCTCATCACCCCAATCAATACCAAAGTGCTTACACTAAATAATTTCACTTTCACACAACTTCCACAACTCTATACACACAAGAGTAAAACCCCAAACTCTCATCTCTAAACATTAGATTCATCTAACACTTAACAACTTGATAAACGGCACTATTGCCTCACCCGGAAAAATTCGCATAGGGTCATCTAGCTTTACTTTAACTTTACGATACCATTACTATGCTAATCTCGCAACTCGACATTATCATCAATACTTACTCTGCTTAACTAAAACAACTCGCAATAATTTAACCCTCTTAAATGGCATAATTACCGCTTTCAAACATACACCTCTCACCCACTTTGCCAAATGTAACCTAATTATGATTAATATAAATTTGTGTGCAATCTTTCTCAATGCCAAAAACTTGACATTTTAGCCAACAATTCTTTCACATCCTTCCAATTACCGGCACCCACATGCCACTCACACACACATGCATATATTATGATACTCAAATTAAGTTTAAATCACAATTTATGAATCATGCCCACCCCCAAAAAAAGTAATTTGCATCACACACACAGAGACAAGTGTCACCCGCACACCTCTAGTCTCTATACCAAACTTGCCCAAACAAGCCACATCCAAACACTTTCATAAAGGATGACACATCCTTGTCAATCGCATTACATGCAAAAAATTCTCGCATCAACATATGGATGCATATGATAATGAATTCAACCCATATTACATGAATAAAGATTCATATGGATTTACAAAAGGTCTCACCACGCTTTCACTGCGCTACTCTACTATACTTCTTTTAATAACAGGGTTCACACATAGGAATTCTTATTTTGCATAATTCATCGACTACAAGTCAACACTTAAAGGATACTTTTCAAGGAAAATACCCAATACCTCCTTCCATTAAAAGCCTTTCTTACATTTTGAAAATATTACATTTACTCAAGACTTTACTAGTCTTTCACCTCCAATATTTCCCTTTTCTAACTTGATTCAAAAACAATCCCCCACTCAACCATATACATAATTAAGGGTAAATCTCACTACAACTCCCAACATATATTGCTCAATCATTCCACTCTCCACATAATTCACTCCACTAATCACAATCAAAAATCTATACCAAATGAATACTACTAGAAATTGTCTTTTCGCTCTACAATCATTCTCTCACTTTCCACCAAGAACACATAATCCCAAGCTTTGAATTACCTTTAAGAATTCCATAGTTTCATGATACATCCTATTAACACTCCTTACATATTCAACCTATATACTTAGTTTTTGACTTCTCCTCTTTACCCTTCATTACCATAGATAATACTCTCAAAATATGCAACCAAACTTACCCCAATAAAATGCACACCAAAAACTCCCACATCCAACTAAAACTCTCCACTCCCTTAATTGTTCCTCAACTCAGGTAATTCCTCTAAATCCATACCTCCACTAAATAAAATATCAATACCATCTTCCTTTTAAGAAATTCACTTTCTAATAACATCAGACCTTGCTAAACTTCTAAGAAATACCTCTTACAACTAATCACGAATAATGGCCATAACTTACCGATCTCTATTTTCTCACATAACTTCCAAATAAAATTTTATTCTATAACACTACTGCACTCTGCTATTATGATAATATTAAGATGCTATAATTTTTCTCCTCCTTGCATACCACACATAATATTGCCTTAACCACACTACTTACCTCATTCTCAAAACACAAGATAATCTAACCAACATATTCTCTCGACTCCCTCGAGCATGATTGAAACTCCTACATACCTCTTAGATCTCATCCTCATACTTACTTTTATTACACACATACTACAAGCTCACACAATTTCATCACATAATTCTCGCCATCATTCACCCCAAAGATTTACAATTGATAAATTCAAATGATTTTAAAACTAAATCTCTTCAATACCACTTGTCCAAAAGTGCATCATTTTTCTTTCTCGGTAGCATTCTACAAAAATATGGCCTATAACAATGAACATACATACACTAAATCCAGGTACAACTGAGATGTTCTATGATTACTTGTACAGACCTAGTCAAAAAGGCTAGATCCTACCAAACCTCCATATACTCTATCCGGTAAAATACTCCCAAATGGAATAGCTAACTACAAATTCCGAACACTGAAATGAAACTCCACCCAACATCCTACCTATGTGACTTCCGGGTCCATTACTATTTCATACCATTCAGAACATTATTGAATTCCATAGTCTAATGATTCACCGCACAAATAATCTCAAACCCTTTTCAGTTCCCTTTGAAAGTAATTACTCATCCTCAATTACTCATCGCTTCACCTAAACTTCTCACTCCTCATTTCCTTCCTTAAATTTTTGTGCTCGATAGTTCTTTCTTTACATCTTACTTTAAGCTAACCTTCTCAATTCACCTTCAACTTATTCCACTCTCTCTTTTCTATTTATATACTTAACCTTTATTCAACTCTCTCCTCATCTCTTACATACCTACAAATCACCACCACCTTCTCATAAAAATTTGACAACTAGTCGATAAAACAAATTTTCAAGTCTCTTCAATCTTGCTAACATCACTTAAGGTTTTAAACCCACCTTTGTCATACCATAATGAGCTAACTCTAACAATCAAGTCTCATGTGTCTTCATTAACATAGCTTTCTACCTTTATCTCAAAAATATTTCTCCTCTAATTCTGAAAAATCAACCAAACACTCAAAACTAGGGAACTACTGAATCACATCCATCTGTAAATTCTCAAGATAATGACACTGTATTGTTAGGTAATTTTCGTAACAAGTTCCAACCGCGCGCAATAGTTATCGTACTATGGCATATTACCCACTATGAAACACATAACGGTCAACCAAGAGATTGAAAGTTAACACATAAGCATGTAATACATAACATGCAATGGTCGAATCAAAAGTTACATCTAAACACCTGATACCTTAGGGTTCACTTTAAATCTTTAGATATACTCTTCCATCACATTGATTACTAACTCCTCAACCCAACCTATACTCGGTATTCCGATATATCATGCTTTTCCATTTAACTTCCCAAGATTTCCCATTTGAAAATACTTTGATCAGGCATTTTTTAAATTGGATTTCAAGGTAGTCACATGGGTGTCAAAGTAACATGCATAATAATCCCGGAATATACACACTCCCAACCCATCTTAACTCTCACATCAAGTCCTCATACACTCTTGACTCCAGAATCTAATAACCTGGGGCTCCGATACCAAGCTGTCACATCCAAAATATAATAAAGATTTATAAATTGGCAACGGATACGTGACTAAACAAAGCCTCGAAAACTAAACCCAAGGGATAAAATGACACATCTCACACAACTATCAATAAAATAAATTGCAGCGGAAATACTAAACATTTTAAATCTCAAGTAAACTCCAACAACTACAAACATAGCACTATGAAACCAACCAAAAGATTCAATAAAAAGGATTCTATAAAACTCTATCTACAGCTCTCAACTGCACAAACACACAAGAGTCTCAAAACTAAAGACAACGGCTCGATAATAGATAAGTAACAAGGAACCCACACAAGGAGTACCACCTTCTAACTCTCCCCAAACATATGGCATAGCGGCTTGGCTTGTAGTGAACCCATCTAATCTTCCTGACCTGGATATAGATTGCAACACAAAACAAGCAAAAGATATTCAGAATTGTTAGTTACAACAGTCAATATATGCAATTTGACAAGTAAGTAAAGCAACTGTAACAAAGGAAACAAAGGGGTTATGTCTCTCCCCAACTATCACATAATCATGCAAAGGTATCTGAACCAAGAAGCAAAAGGGGTTGTGTCTCTCCCCAAGTATCACGTATCAAAATCTATCATGCATCTCATATTCATGCAAGGACTTTCCTTCGTACCCATAGTACCACTTTCTTAACAATTTGTCATCATGTAAATTCTTTACCTCATGATCTTATAATCATCAACCAAGGGAGCCACACTTGCTAAGGGCGAACAATCAAGCCCCGATCCCTATATCTCGGCCTAACAGCTTATCACAAGCATGCCTAGGCTCAATTCCATGTATTTACCATTGTATCTCGGCCTAACAACTCATTGGAGTATGCCTAGGGTAATTCATAACTCTCTCTTCTTAATACCCTTATCTCTCGGCCTAACAACTCATTAGAGTATGCCCAGGGTAATTCATAATTTACTCATCTTAATACCCCTATCTCTCGGCCTAACAACTCATTAGAGTTTGCCCAGGGTCTTTTTATAACTTTCTCATTATTTCATATTCCCCCTACTCGGCCTAATAGCTTAATAACAAACATGCCCTCAGGGTTGTTCCACTTTATATCGATTACCCATTTTTAAAGGTACATTTCATTGTTCCAAACGTATCCATATGATACCAATGCTAATCATCCACTATTCAAGTTGCCATGCACTTTAGAATTGTCACAAAGGACTAAAACACATACTCGTGAGATCAGGATTATATACTTTGTACAAAACTACCACCCCACTATGCATCAATAACAAAATCTCTCTTTTATTAACATGATGCATATATATTGAACCGCTTTAGAAGACTCTGGCACGTCTTCTGTAATAACATTATAAAAACGTATAAATAACTCTTCTCAATCACTAAGTACTAATTAAGTACTTCAATTTATTAATTCTAGATTTCTTTAGGTCTCACTAAGTCTGCCAACTCTCTTTAATTGAAGCCTAAAATCGATTTAGGTTCATCATATAATAAACCCCCAACTTTTCCTCAACAACTCTTCAAGCCAGTACAAGGCCAGTACAGGACCAGTATACCGCCTGGCATGCCGGTTAGTGAAATTTATCCTCCTTTACAACAACCACAACTCTGTATCCATTTTTGCCAAAAACCGGTATGGGACCGGTATGCTGCCCGGTATGTCGGCCGGCATACCGGTGGCTTACCGGTTAACACAGCTCTCTGTATCTCCCAATTTTTCACTTGCAGGTGAGGCTGGTACGGGATCCGGTATACCATCCAGTGTATCGGTTGGCATACCGGTTCGCGTACCGGTTGATGCACAGAATTAAACCAGATCAGAAACTTCTAATCTCTTCTCGAAAAACCATCAAAATTTCATAAAAATCAATTGGAAACTCACTAATCAGCAAAACCAAGTACTTTAGAGTATGGTAAACATCTAGGTACTAAACCTGTTCAAATCTAAACCTCCCAATCTCAATCTAACAACCCCAAATCAAGAATTTAAACATAGATCTACAAATTTCAGAAACTAATCGAGATTAGTGAAAACCCCTTGATTTAGCCCTAATCAATGACCAAATCAAAAATCTAAAATGGTAAAAAATACCTTCTTTGTGTTAGGAACATCTTTGTAGAAGTAATCTTCTCCGAAAAAACTTCGATTCACCTTCGATTTGCCCAATTCTCCCTATAGGGTTCTCTCTAATCCCTTAGCCTCCCTCAAGAACAAATGATTAGGGATAATGAGAGATTAGACCTCCCCCTACCTAACCCTAATTCAGATTTTAATCAACAAAGACACAAATAACCTTTTTATTAATATCAAATTACCCTTGCTTACTCCTTCTCATAACCATTTATACTAGGGTATTATATATATATATATATATATTACATGTAAACCCTTACTTATTTAATTGAAAATCCTCTTAATCTCCCAATGTATTTTATTTTCTCTTCTCCTTTCTTTCATTAATATTTATAAATTGATTCAATATGCTTTAAAATAGTCTGGGTGTGACAGCGATTTTGAAAAACCGATTAATAATAGATTGTTTCGCGGCGAAGATTCAATCTATCATTAATTGGACTCAATTTCAATCCCAGCTATCAATTTTATTTTTCAACCAAAACAGTCGCATTCAAATCCAAGAAAAAGAGTACGATCTCTATCCTCGGCGTCCCGCACACATTTTGGGAAAGTGGAGACAGAGGAAAATTTTTCTGGGAGCGATAGCTGGTGATTCTGCTGGGGACCGAGAGAATTTCGGCTTATAGTTTTTCAAAACAAACCTTTAATCAAAATTCAATCAATTCTCAGCCTGTTACTAATGTATATTTTGTACAGTCTTTTCAAGAACGCTAAAGACCGCGGCGTGCTTCAAAAAGATTTCTTTTCGCAATTTATTTCTCACCATTTGTTTTGCAGGGTAGCGTAATAAATATTTTGCGAAGGGCTCCCTTTAATTTTTCAAAAAAAAACTTGTTTTTGTTTTTCATACATCATTTGTATTATTACCAATTTGGAACGGAGGTCATGACTGCCCAAATGGATGAAACCCTATCTACCCCCCAGAGGTCCGAAGTAAACTGCATGTTTACTATATGGTAGGCACTTCCGAAAAGGACACTCCAACCAAATCACTGACTCGAAGATGGTTTTCCTCACGGGGCCGGAGTCCTGAAGATTTGGGAGCCTTAAGCCTTGAAGTCTGCATAGCCACATGTGTATATAGAAAGCCAACAAAAAAGAGTCAAAGCCAAAACCCTAATTGTAAGAGATATATCATAATGAAGGGAGCCCTTCTCTTTTATATTGTTGTTAATGTCCAACCCAAAAACTTTTAAAAAAATTCAAAGTCGAAAGTAGATGTCTCTAGGGATAATGGCAGGCGTACATTATGGACTTACAAAACCTTTTCATTAAAGATCCACAATCCAAAATATTTCCCCAGACTTCATTTCTGTTGGCAGTTTTGAATTGTGATCAGAAAAGTCCATATATTGCCATAATCCCTAAAGATCATTTTCCATTTATACAAAACTAAGACAAGTTTTGTTTTCAAGGTACATTACGGCCTAGTAAGCCTGTCTTTCATCCCCGACGAGGAAGATTACTTGCTCCATCTCACGAGCGATGGCGAAAGAAGTCTTGAACCGCACCCATGAGGAGCCAGAGTTGGTCCCCATGGAGGAATATCTAGCTGTCAGAAGGGATGGTGACAACCTCCGAGCCATGGTCAACACCTTAACGAAGCAGATTCAATCAAACGCTCACCCTGTAGGGGGCGGAACGTCATCTCCAACAACGCCTGACATTGGGGCATTGCCATTCCAAGCAATATCGAATCATACCAACTCTCTACCAACTGGGGTAATTCTAACATTGCCGGTGGGAAGTTTGCCCTCACAACCTGTTGTAACACAGCCAGCCGTATCGGCTCAGTCACCAGCAATCCCTGTGATACCCAACATGACTCAAACTCAATAAGATTTAGAAAGCTGTCCAAGGGAAGTTCCTGCTCCGAATAGCCCCCATCTAATGCACAAAGTAGAACAACTCGAAGAAGCTCTGAAAACCCTGCGAGGGTCCAACCCATATACATCAACAAGTTTTGAAGACATGTGCTTCTTTCCGGGGATGTAGTTGCCCACAAAATTTAAAATACCCGACTTTATGAAGTATAACGAGACCGGCGAACCTATGACTAATCTACATTTGTATGTCGGAGCATTGTGTGGGTACACTGACCCAGAAACACTAATGATGCAGCTATTTCAACCCTGCAAAGGAATAACTTTGCCTCTCATGTGGACCCTCCCCTGGATGAATCTGAGTATGTCTATCTGTTTGTTCAAACATGCAAAGGAATATTGTCACGCCCCGGATTTTCAAACCATTTTTTTTAAACCATTTAAATAAATGCAGGGGAGATCACTAATTGTCATATCAATATATTCTATCCATTTTCTCATTACATTGTACAAGATATGAGATACAAGCGGAAGGTAAGACAATGCCAAATGGCTACAACTGAAGTACAGAAAGTCAAATACAAGTGCAACTGAACAGAAACTGAAACTACAATACAAGAGTAGAAGTACTACCAACAACAAGTACTGAACAAAGCTCAGCTGAAGCTGAGGAGAAGGGTGCAAGCTGCAGCTGGAACTGCCCTGCCTAACTCAAGAAAATCCAGCAGCTGACTCCACTCCAAGACCAGTTAGTCCTGCAACACAGACTAGAAAAAAGGGAAGAAAGAGGGTCTGAGCATACCACGGCTCAGTGACGGTAACAGCTAAAGACTACAAGGCATGCACAAGATCGTACAACCCTAAGTGTAAGCCCAAGTAACAGTAAAGCCAACAGTGAGGTGAACACACGCACGCACTACAGGAGTGACCGAGAACCTCATCGACAGACAAACACCGATATGTAACCCAAGACTACCACAACCAACACCCGAAATCACCACCACACACAAACCAAAGATCACTGTGAAACCCCAATACCTCGCCCCATTCCTTTCCTTGATAAGTGTAAATATTGTAGATTTGGTGTTGATTTATCTTTGAAAGATAACTTCCGTAGAATCCCGTCTTAAAGTCCATTCCAAGTCTTTATGTTTATTTCATCAATAGGTAGGTGTTGGAGTCGCATCATAAGTCCACTCT
>NMUG010006772.1:0-12407 GCA_002855965.1 Monotropa hypopitys | reverse complement strand
CAATTTAAACAAGGAAATGTGATCTCTCAAACTGAGTTACAAACTGGTATGTCTCAGTTAGGAATCTTAGCATCAAATTCTATTCCCTTGAATCCTGGTCAATATACGATTGCTTCATCTCAGAATTTTCTTCAACCACAATATATGCCACAACAACTGTATTCAAATCAGTTTAGAGGAAATACTAGAGGTCATGGAAATAAAGGATCTGGATATTTTAAAGATCCATGTGCAATTTGTGGAAGAAACAATCACACAACTAACTAATGTTATTATAGAAATGTTGGTGTTCCAGGGCCCTTTCCACATGAGATATCACATAATCTTGTTTCAATTTTTCAGTTTGCTAAAGACAATAATTGAGTTCTTATTTTTTACTGTTTTAGACTTGTAATTCAGGACAAGTCTACTCATCAAGTTCTGTTCCAGGGCCCTTTCCACAAGGGTCTGTATCCTGTTCAGATTTTCTCTAAAAACATGTCTACTGAGTCATGTCATGTTGTTGCAAACTCAGTTACAAGTTCAATCTGTCGCGCCTAAAAATTTTCCGGTCTACCCGCCCCTGAGAGGGAGGAGGGATTTCCGTACTATATCTTCTTTTGTTGGCTTTTAGTGCGACATGTCTTTGAAATAAAATGGCAACTGGATTGTTTCAACTTAAAATGTCAGATTAACAACAAATGTGCAATTTCCAGAACAATTGCATTTCATCATTAATCTATTTTTTAGAATCGCCACCTGGCATAGAGTTACGGTGTGCCAAGTCACCGATTTTTAAAATAGGTTTAATCTGCGAATTCCAGAGTTTTAGGTTCGGGGATTTACTGTTACGAGTAGGGAAGGTGTTAGGCACCCTATATCGCCCTTTCGGTACTTCATTTTTTAAATCAACCTTTATTAACTAAATTCAAAAATTTCTCGGCCAAGAGAAAATAAGATGGAATATTTACAAAACTAAATTTAAAACTTTACTTGTTTTTGTTATTTTCTATTTGTTAAACGGACAGAGCTTCGACGTATTTTACATGTTTTGTCTTTCTTTTTGTTTCATTTTAAATCTCAAAGGAATAATGACTGATCCGGCGAAAGCCAACTCATACATTATTTCCCGATTTAAATTACAAAGATTACTTAATTCGCCGGTAATTTAAATCAAGAGACTTAATTATTTGTTTTTAATTTTGTTCGAAATCTCAAAGGAATAATAAATGATCCGGTCGGGGCCGACTCATAAACTATTTCCCGATTTAAATCACAAAGGTTACTTAATTCGCCGGTGATCTAAATCAAGAGATTTTGCTGTTTTGTTTGTTTTTATTGTTGGTTTGAAATCTCAAGGAATAATAAGTGATCCGGTTAGGAACCGACTCACAAATTATTCCCCGATTTAAATCACAAAAGTTACTCAATTTCGCCGATGATCTAAATCAAGAGATTTGAATTATTTGTTTTTTATTTTTGGGTTTGAAATCTCAAGGAATAATAAGTGAACCGGTTAGGAACCGACTCACAAATTATTTCCCGATTTAAATTACAAAGGTTACTCAATTTTGTCGGTGATCTAAATCAAGAGATTTGAATTATTTGTTTTTGTTTTTGGGTTTGAAATCTCAAGGGAATAGTAAATGATCTGATTGGGGCCAATTCATAAACTATTTCCCGATTTAAATCACAAAGGTTACTCAATTTTGCTGGTGATCTAAATCAAGAGATTTTATTTTATTTGTTTTCGGTTTTGATTTGAAATGGAAAAGGGGACTTGGGAATGATGAGATGAACATGAATATAGGAGATATAGGAATATATATTAATACATGTAGATATATAGATATAATGCGATATATATATACAGCGTGTTGGCATGGCCCAACAGAACGATGTTACGTATAACTAGTATGCTGGAAGGACCGGGCTTTAATGGGTTGATTTTTATAAATTCAAGCAATGATTAGTCGGCTTGTCGGTCATAGCTATACATTAGCCATACGATCATTTGAATGAATTTATAAATATCTATATAATGAAGAATTGGTTTGCAAGGTATCAACATGTGATTTATACAGTCGGTCGGCATATACCGGTCACGGGACTGAGATATCTCCACTTGAAATTCAGAAAACCGATTCTTCAAAAAGTAAATGAATTTATAAACATTGATATAATGAAGAACGGGTTTTTGAGGTATCAATGTGTGACGTAAACAGCCGGCCAGCGTATACCTGACACGTGCTGAGACATTCCACTTGAATTTTAGAAGACCGATTCTTCAAAATATAACTGAATTTATAAATATCAATATAATGAAGAAATAGTTTTCGAAGTATCAACGTGTGACTTAAATAGCCAGTCGGCATATACCTGACACGTGCTGAGATATCCCACTTGAATTTTTAGAAAACTAATTCTTCAAAATATAAATGTTAAAATTGATTCTTGAAGATACATAATTCGATTAAGTAGCCACTTTGTTCATGGCCATTCATAATACGAATATAAGATTAAACGAATTCTCAAGAATCAATCTTTAAGAATGGCGGAAATTAAATCACCGAAGGAATTGGTGATTTATTTTCTACACAAAGATCAAACGTGAAAGAGAAATTTCATTGTTGCACTTAAAAGGAAAAAAATGTATATTCGTATACGTTGTCGGAATTACAATTGGTGTAGGATGAGTTCTCTGATTTCGATTCGTATGGCTATAATAACATATAGTATTCGGGCGCCGCCCCTACTATAACGAGACTATAACCCCGAAAAGATAACCGGGACTTTTCTAAGATGAAGTATAAAAATCAGTACAGTGATTGTAGAATACAACTTCTTAAGTAAAGGATGGATTTTTGATGGGATTTTGACAGCGGTTCGGCTAGGTTTTAGGATTTCTCGGTTTGTCAGAAATAGTTTGATTTGGGATTTGGATTTTGGTTTTGATGATTTGAATTTTGGTTTCTGGATTTTGTATGACTATGGATGTTTTGAATGAATGGTCGAAGGATAGAGATGGTTGGGATGATTTTGGAAATGACTAGGATTGATTTAGAAGAGTTTTAGGGCTTTTTTTGAGAGGCTGAGAGCATTCTATTCGGAACAAGAATATTGAGAGAATTCTTGGACAGGGGTTTGATACTTCTGGATTTCTCTCAAATGCTGAGGGAGGTTCTCCTTAAATAGGCTATCACACCTATAGGTGCGACAATGACGTCAACTTTTTCAACAACTCCCTTGGCTGGGAGCTGGGGCAGGTTTTCTTCTTTTGGCTTGGCTAGAATAGCCCTATCCGGATTCTGCAACACAATTCCCACTTTTAGGGATATATTTTCATTTTCCTTTTCTTTTTATTTTAAAAATTCAATAATGTTCTGTTCTGCACCGGAAGTCTCCGAGTTGACTGCTCTGTAATGCTGCGGGCTCCATTGCTAAGAAAACTGATGTTGCCACAATTTTATTGGCTCGAATCATGAATTTTAAAATTATTCATGCTAAAATCGGATGACTTTTCAGGAACCGCTCATATTCCGGCCCGTTCACTTTAAACAAAACCTCATGGTTTGCACTCATTTTATCTATGCGAGATAATTTGCCGAAACTAATCCACAGTAAAACTCTGTCTTTTCGTTGAGACTCTATAAAAAATTGGGTTGTGGATTTCCAATGCCAGCTCGTCGTTCCACGGTACTCTGAACGAAATAGCGTTCGGATCCAACTAAATCCCGTTTGTTCATTCGATGACGTCAGTGATTATACAGACTTTTCAGGAATAAATTTACCGTCGAATTTCCATTGAGAGACTAGATTTTGGACATTCGTGTAAGTTTCGATTGATTCTGGCTTGAAATGTATGCTGCGTGTCGACTTTCTCTGTGTCCGCTTTCTATTTGTGGCGAACTGCACATCGCTTTGCGAAACTGACCTCGGGTAAATATTCCTTATCATTTTACTGACGTGTATTCATTGATAAGTCATTTGTGCCTGTTGACGATGTTGCTTGTGAGAATGGTCGGATATTTCAGAAATGCGTTCTGATCTGTTCTGAGTCCGATTTAACCGATTCTGAGCTTGACCTAATTAATTCTGAGTAGTGGGTCAAAATGGGGTATCAACAGCTGCCCCTTTTTGTATATTTTGACCACCGAGGAATACCATCACAAGTCCATTCCCGTTGTGCACAATGTCGTAGATGGTGCGACCATCCAGGGAGTTACGACCTCAGTCTATTCCCGCCAAACCTTCCGGTGTTCCCCAACTTATTGGGAGCCCCGCCCAGTACCCTATGATCCCACGTCGTTAAATGATTTCATTTCATTACAAGTTCACCAAGTGGTCGATTCAAGATTTGGGTATGAATAGTCCTCATGGGACACATCCTCCATATTTGACATTCTTTTCGGTATGTCAAAACACTTACTTAATTTCTTCAATCACTAACTCAACCTTGGAAAATCCAAGGGAGACAACCATCACGACAAGTCAACCTCAACCAAACATTTCAAGACCAACATTCTATCACAATGGGCATAAGGAAGGCCTAAGTCTACCAAAACATGAAGGGAGGGGACTTAGACACCTGTAACGACCTAGATTTTAAATATATATTTTTAGAATAAAATGTATTTTTTATATATTCAATGAAGGACGAGGTTTGATAGATGATAATCTAGTGATTTCGAGTGGTAAGGATCACCGGTATTGAGTTCGTGGTATTTTTGGTCGTTCCGGCAATGTGCCGAGGGCGTTCGAGGCCCAATACGACCCCGAGAATTAAAATTTAGTATTCATAGAAGTTGTAGAGAATTTCGTTAGGAATCTAACGCAATTTGAATCGTCGCAATCGGAGATCGGACGAAGAAGTTATGCCCAATTTACCTCGCAACAGTTTTTCCTTTGGTACAACGAATCTGGTTATCGATAACAGGCCTTGTGGTTATCGATAACGGGCTGTCCCCCAAACCTCATAGAAAGTTCCGAGAGTTCGGTTATCGATAACAGGTTTGTGGTTATCGATAACAGGTTGTCTTTTGGTCCCTTGGTCAGGACCCGAGAGTTTGGTTATCGATAACAGGTTTGTGGTTATCGATAACAGGTTTATCCTTTGGTCCCTTGATCAGGACCCGAGAGTTTGGTTATCGACAACAGGTTTGTGGTTATCGATAATGGGTTGTCCATTGGTCCCTTGGTTAGGACCCGATGACCTGGTTATCGATAACAGGTATAGTGAAAAATTCTGGTTATCGATAACAGGCCCCGCGCGGACTGTTTTAAAGAGGGATTTTTGGTCTTTTCTGGGGGCCCTATATATGCGATTTTTAGTCCGAATTAACCCATTTTCACCCTACACCTTCTCTCTCTACCTCCACACCCTCTCTCTCTACATTTCTCTCAAAACTCGCACTTCTCTCTTGGATTTGAAGACCTTCCAAGCCTCAAATGGAGTTTCTCCAAGGAGGAACCTTGTTCCCCTCACCAAGAGCTTTTCGGTGACCCACTTGGCGAGTCCATCCGGTGACTTTGGGATTCCGACAACATTCCGGCGAAGGCTTTTGGAGTGGCGGTCTTCATGAACGTGGTAGAGAGCGGTGAGATCTACGCAATGGCGGATTTAGTTCGCGCTCGATAATGGGGAGGAAGATGATTAGGTGATGGTCGAGTAGGGATAGGGTTTAGGTGCCTCGAGGCCACTAGGCATTGAAATACCTCCGTCATTGGTATGGCTAATGGAGTGAAAGTACAGTTATTTAAATTTCTTCTAGGATATGGTGATGGGTTTCTTGGATAGCTATTTTGAGAGGTTGGGTTTTGAGATGATGTGTTTGGGTAGAAATTACTGGGATTTTGAAAGGGTGCCGGATGATATGGATAAGGAGTAGGTTGTATTCGTGGTTGATTTGTTTATCTAGGTTGTAAAGGAAAATGTTGGTTTTGTTGTGGAGTCGAGATAATAGCCGAAACCTCTGGTTCTTTTCCTTTCTTTTGAGGAAGTTGTTTAGATGCAGCAATAGATGAGGTTGAAGTTTCTTCCATTTTGACATATGGATCCAAAATTTTGCCCGTCTTAATCCCATCTTTGATCATTTCTCCTTGCTGAATGATTTCGTTAAAAGACCTCCCGATAGAGGTATAAAATTTTTCATAATAAATTCCCTTGCACATCTGGATGAATAGATACACGTATTCCGAGTCAGCCAGTGGTGGGTCCACTTGGGAAGCTTGGTTTTTCCATCTTAGTGCGTATTTTCGGAAGGATTCTACAGACTCTTGTTTCATATGGATTAAGAATAGGCGATCGACTGCCATTTCTTCATTGTGGCGATATTGACGGATGAACTCCTGCGATAACTCCGTCCAAGATTGGAACCGTTTCAGATCCAGTTGAGCGAACTAATGGGCAACTACCCCAGTCAGACTGTGTTGAAAGAGATGCATCATTAATTTCTCTGGGTTCGGATAACTGCACAGTGTCTCAGCATAGAGGCGTAAATGGGTCATGGGTTCTCCAATCCCATCATATTTACCAAAGTCGGGTATCTTAAACTGGGATGGCAACTGCATTTGTGGATAGAAACATAAGTCTTCAAAGCTTGTTGAGTTGTATGCATTAGGTCCTCGCAGAGATTTCAAAGATTCCTCTATTTATTGAATCTTGTGGCTCAGATGACTTTCCAATTCCTTCTTTTCGACAGCATCGTCTAGATGACTCTTGAGAACTTCTTGATGATGTGGTAGGATTGGCAGTGTCAGCATTATTGACAGTTGAATTGGCATCATGGGTTGAACAGATGCCGGATACATTGGGAGACTTCCGCCAGGCACTGTAGGAATTATTCCGGGAGGTGGTAGAATAATAGGATTGGATGATGCTTGGGTATGACCTGCCCCAATGTTGGTTTGTTGTGCAGTATACATTTTGGCCCCAGTGGGCTGCGATGGTATGGGGATCTGGCGCTGCAACTTCAGAGCTTCAACCATGGCTTGTAAGTTTTCCACGGTTCGGCAAACATCCAGGTACTCTTCCATAGGAACCATTTCCGGTTCCTATTGTATACGATTTTGTCCATCTTCAGCCATTGTATGGGCTAATGAGCAGGTGATTCTTCTGGACAGGAGCTGAAAATCTACTGGACGCTTCGTACTTCTACCTATATATTAACACTAAACTTAAATTAGTAACTTTGACAAAGACTTTAGGGATTGTGGTGACATATGGACTTCCCTTTTTTTATTCTTTAAAACATATTATCAGACATAGTCTTTTAATAATGTTTCAAATGATAAACCTTTATTTGTAAAATGGTGAATAGGAAGTCCATAGTCTGATTTTACCACAATCCCTAAAGACATCATTATTTTTTAAAATTTTTTTGTGGAGGATTAACAAGATACAAATAAGGACTCTCTTCGGTATGCAAAGTTTTCTAATAAACAACAATATAGTTTTGGCTTTTGACTTTTTTTCGGGCTTTTCTATATGCATATGTGGCTGTGCAGGGTTAAAGGCTTAAGGTTCCTAAATCTTCAGACCTCCAACCCCGTGAGGATAACCATCTTTGAGTCGGTGATTTGGTTGGGATGCCCTTTTCCACGATGAATACCATAAAGGCAACGCAAAGCTTACTTCGGACCCCCGGGGGTAAATAGGGTAACATTCATTTGGCACGGTCATGACCTCCATTTCAAATGGGTAATGATGCAAATGATGTATGGAAAATTTACGATGAAGATAGAGTAAAGTTTTTATTTTTGAAAGATGAAGGGAGTCCTTAACAAGAATAAATATAAACAAGATTAAATGAAATTTAGCAGCGATTTTTGTGACATTTTGCTTCTCCTTTTTTTGCAACGTAACCTGTATTATTCCTGAAAGGATCACACCAAATTGAATATTAGTAATGGGCTAAGAATGTGATTGAATTTTAGTTAAAGGTTGATTTTAAAAAATTTAGAAGCCAAAATTCTCTTATGTTGTTGTCCCCAGTAGAGTCGCTAGCTGTTGCGTCCCCAAAATTTTCCGGTATGCATTTTCGAAATGTCTGAACATTCTCACAAGCAGCATTGTCAATAGGCACAAATAACTTATTAATGAATAAATGTCAGTAAAATGATAAGGAATATTTACCCGGGGTTAGTTTCTCAAAGCGATGTGCAATTGCGACAAATAGTAAATGGACACCGAGAAAGTCGACACACAGCATGCATTTCAAGCCGGAATCAACCGAAATTTACACAAATGTCCAAAATTCAATCTCTCAATGGAAATTCAATGGTAAATTAATTCCCGAAAAGTCTGTATAATCACTGATATCATTGGATGAACAAACAGGATTTAGTTGGATCCAAATGCTATTTCGTTCAAAGTACCGTGGAATGACGAGCCGGCATCGGAAATCCACAAACCAATTTTTTATGGAGTCTCAACAAAAAGACAGAGTTTTACTGTGGATTAGTTTCGACAAATTATCTCACATAGATAAAACGAGCGCAACCTGCGAGGTTTTGTTTAAAGTGAATGGGCCGGGAAACGAGTGGTTCCTGAAAAGTCATCCGATTTTAGCGGGAATAATTTCAAAATTCATGATTCGAGCCAAATAAAAATTGTGGCAACATCAGTTTTTTCAGCAATGGGGCCCGCAGCATTACAGAATAGTCAGCTCGGAGACGTCTGGTGTAGAATAGAACATTATTGAAATTTTGAAATAAAAAGAAAAGGAAAATGAAAATATATCCCTAAAAGTGGGAATTGTGTTGCAGAATTCGGATAGGGCTATTCTAGCCAAGCCAAAAGAAGAAAACCTTCCCTAGCTCCCAGCCAAGGGAGCTGTTGAAAAAGCTGACGTCACTGTCACACCTATAGGTGCGACAGCCTCCTATTTAAGGAGAACCTCCCTCAGCATTTGAGAGAGATCCAGAAGTATCAAACCTCTGTCCAAGAATTCTCTCAATATTCTTGTTCCGAACAGAATGCTCTCATCCTCTCAAAAAAAGCCCTAAAACTCTTCTGAATCAATTCTAGCCATTTCTAAAATCATCCCAACCATCTCTATCCTTCCACCATTCATTCAAAACAGCCCTAGTCATACAAAATCCAGAAGCCAAAATTCAAATCATCAAAACCAAAATCCAAATCCCAAATTAAACCATTTCCGACAAACCAAGAAACCCCAAAACCTAGCCGAACCACTACCGAAATCCCATCAAAAATCCATCCTTTACTTAAGAAGTTGTATTTTACAATCATTGTACTGAGTTTTATACTTCATCTTAGAAAAGTCCCAGTTATCTTTTCGGGGTTATAGTCTCGTTATAGTAGGGGCAGCACCCGAATACTATACGTTATTATAGCCGTACGAATCGAAATCGGAGAACTCGTCCTACACCAATTATAATTCCGACAAGGTATACGAATATACATTTTTTTAAGTGCAGCAATGAAATTTCTCTTTCATGTTTGATCCTTGCGTAGAAAATAAATCATCAATTCCTTCGGTGATTTAATTTCTGCCATTCTTAAAGATTGATTCTTGAGAATTCGTTTAATATGATATTCGCATTATGAATGACCATGAATAAAGTGACTACTTAATCAATTTATGAATCTTCAATAATCAATTTTGACATTTATATTTAAAAGAATTAGTTTTCTAAAAATTCAAGTGGAATATCTCAGCACGTGCCAGGTATATGCCGACCGGCTGTTTAAGTCACACATTGATACTTCGAAAACTATTTCTTCATTATATTGATATTTATAAATTCAGTTATATTTTGAAGAATCGGTCTTCTAAAATTCAAGTGGGATATCTTAGCACGTGTCAGATATACGCCGATCGACTGTTTAAGTCACACATTGATACCTCGAAAACCAGTTCTTCATTATATCGATGTTTATAAATTCATTTACCTTTTGATAAATCGGTCTTCTGAATTTCAAGTGGAGATATCTCAGTCCCATGTCCGGTATATGCCGACCGACTGTATAAATCACACGTTGATACCTTGCAAACCAATTCTTCATTATATTGATATTTAAAAATTTATTTAAATGATCATATGGCTAATGTATGGTTGCGACCGACAAACCGACTAATCATTGCTTGAATTTATAAAAATCAACTCATCAAAGTCCGGCCCATCCGGCATACTAATTATACATAACATCGTTCTGTTGGCCCATGCCAACACGATATATATATATATATATATGTATATATCTATCGCATTATATCTATATATCTACATATGTTAATATATATATTCCTCTATCTCCTGGATTCATGTTCATCTCATTATCCACAAGTCCCCGTTTTCCATTTCAAATCAAAATCGAAAACAAAAAAAATTAATCTCTTGATTTAGATCACTGGCGAAATTGAGTAACCTTTGTGATTTAAATTTTGAAATAGTTTATGAATCAGCCCCGATCGGATCATTTACTATTCCCTTGAGATTTCAAACCCAAAAACAAAAACAAATAATTCAAATCTCTTAATTTAGATCACCGGCGAAGTTGAGTAACGTTTGTGATTTAAATCGGGAAATAATTTGTGAGTTGGTTCCTAACTGGATCACTTATTATTCCTTGAGATTTCAAACCCAAAAACAAAAACAAATAATTCAAATCTCTTGATTTAGATCACCGGCGAAATTGAGTAACCTTTGTGATTTAAATCGGGAAATAATTTGTGAGTCAGTTTCTAACTGGGTCACTTATTATTCTTTGAGATTTCAAACCAACAATAAAAACAAACAAAATAACAAAATCTCTTGATTTAGATCACCGGCAAATTAAGTAACCTTTGTGATTTAAATCGGGAAATAGTTTATGAGTCTGCCCCGACCGGATCATTTATTATTTCTTTGAGATTTCGAACAAAATTAAAAACAAATAATTAAGTCTCTTGATTTAAATTACCGGAGAATTAAGTAATCTTTGTGATTTAAATCGGGAAATAATGTATGAGTCGGCTTTTGCCGGATCAGTCATTATTCCTTTGAGATTTAAAATGAAACAAAAAGAAAGACAAAACATGTAAAATATGTCAAAGCTCTGTCCGTTTACCAAACAGAAAATAACAAAAACAAGTAAAGTTTTAAATTTAGTTTTGTAAATATTCCATCTTATTTTCTCTTGGCCGAGAAATTTTTGAATTTAGTTAATAAAGGTTGATTTGAAAAATGAAGTACCGAAAGGGCGATGTAGGGTGCCTAACACCTTTCCTACTCGTGACAGTAAATCTCCGAACCTGAAACTCTAGAATTAGCACACTAAACCTTTTTCAAAAATTAGTGACTTGACACACCATAACTCTATGTCAGGTGGCGATTCTGAAAAACAGATTAATAATGAAATGCAATTGTTCCGGTAATTGCAAATTCGTTGAAACGGAGGCCATGATTGTGCTAAATGGATGTTACCCTATTTACCCCTGGGGTCCGAAGTAAGCTTTACGTTGCCTGTATGGTATTCATAGTGGAAAAGGGCACACCAATCAAATCACCGACTCAAAGATGGTTACCCTCACGGGGCCGGAGGTCTAAAGATTTGGGAACTTTAAGCCTTTAACCCTGCACAACCACATATGCATATAGAAAAGCCCCAAAAAGAGTCAAAAGCCAAAACTCTGTTATTGTTTATTAAAAAACATTGCATACTGAAGGGAGTCCTTATTTGTATCTTGTTAATCCTCTACAAAAAAATTTCAAAAAAAGAGAGATGTCTTTAAGGATTGTAGTAAAATCAGACTATGGACTTCCTATTCACCATTTTACAAAGAAAGGTTTATCATTTGAATCATTATTAAAAGACTATGTCTCATAATATGTTTTAAAGAATAAACAAAAAAAGGGAAGTCCATATGTCACCACAATCCCTAAAGTCTTTGCCAAAGTTACTAATTTAAGTTTAGTGTTAATATATATGTAGAAGTACGGAGCGTCCAGTAGATTTTTAGCTCCTGTCCAGAAGAATTGTAACGACTCGAATTTCTGATTTCCTTTCTATTTAATATATCAAATAATGATGTCATCACTATTGTGAAATACTTTTAAAACATCTACACTCGTCGTAGATTGGCTAGAGTAAGCCCGGACGAGAAGAAAGTTCCTGACAGGTCACCCGTTGACGGTTGAGCATTCGATTAAGTCCTTAATGGCTTCCAAATTATTGACGACCTGATCCTTTTGTCAAATCTGAAATCCTTCTTCATGAAAGTCGTAGAGGATTCGATTACAAATCCAACGCAACTTGAATCGTCGCAATCGGAGATCGGACGAATAAGTTAAGGGCGATTTACCTCGCAGCAGTTGTTCCTTTGGTTCAACGAAGTTGGTTATCGATAACGGGCCTTGTGGTTATCGATAACGGGCTGTCCCCCAAACCCCATAGAAAGTCCCGAGAGTTTGGTTATCGATAA
>NMUG010006771.1:0-12408 GCA_002855965.1 Monotropa hypopitys | reverse complement strand
GAAACATGTTTTAAAATGTGCAAAATAATTTTAACTTTAAAAAAATATAATTTACCTTGTTCAAATCTTTATATATTTTTAATATGTTCATAAAATACAACTGTAACTTATAAAAAAATGTATTGTCACTATAAAATAACATCGTTTTAGTGAGAAAAAATGTGAGGAAAAGATTTCCTCACTAATCAGAAAAATTAGTGAGGAAAATAGTGAGGAATGTGTTATGAGAATTTAGTGACGAAAATAGTGAAGAAAAATATTGTCACTAAAAATTTGTCTCTAGTTTTCTCACAAAATATTTCATACAGGAAAATTAGTGAGGAAATTATTACTTACTAAATTATCGTCACTAAATTCCTCGTTAAATTTTTCAATTAAGTTTCCTCACTAAATTCCTTACTAATTTCCTCTCTAAGCTTTTCTCAATAAAATCCTCACTCAATTCATCACTAAAATTTTCCTCACTAAATTTCTCACTATATTCATCACCAAATTTCTCACTAATTTTCTCTCTAAATATTCCTCAATAAAATCTTTACTGAAATTTTGTCGCTAAATTCCTCACTATTACATCATCATCACATAAAAAACATGAATAAAACCCTAATAACATTATAATTACCTATGATGAGTTAAACCCAACACCCTAATATTTGCCTCCAACACAAATGAAAGGTTCAAATAAAAAAAGAGACTCTGACGTTGTCACGGGATGACATGTTTATAGCTTTGTAAGGATAAAATATATGCTAGATACACGACCGAGGTACAATTATCACGATCGTTGCCATTCATTTTGTTTATTTTTGGCATTTTAATGAGGAACATCACATTTTTCTTCCATTGCGGTTTTAGAGCCCCTTCATCGATACATACAAAGTTATAAGAAATGTGATCTGATTCACCGATCGTGGCATTGTGGGCATTTGATGGACAAACAAATTGGGGAAACTTATTAAAATATCTAAATAAAAGAAATGAATGGGTGGATCGTGATAATTGTGTCGTGGTCGTGTGACTAGCGTATATTATCCTATAGCATAATAGTTTGGTTCATAACCTAGCAAGTTCAATGCATAGATTTGAAAGGTAGCTACATACTCATTTTTCGAATGTTTGATCTAAACAATCACAATGTAATAACTCATCAGTTTAATAGTCCCCCCCCCAAATCGGTGATAATCAGATGTCCGCAATATCATGACTGGTGATACAAATCACATGTTTGTAGTTTTGTAAGGATAGATTGTATGTTAGACAAACGATCGAGGTACAATTGTCACGATCGTTGTCACGACTCATATTTTCATAAGTAATTTCTGGAGATAAATTCATTCTTTAAATCAAATTTATCGGTCCTCGGTTGAAAGTTTGGGAGGCCATTCATCTTGAATTAGCGTTTGAAGTTTTTTTTGGATTATTGTTCTAAGGTTTACAATTTGTTTGATAACTCTACGTCTCAAATATCCATCTTCGGTTGAGTCCAATGATGTTTTGTAGTGAGTTCAATTGGTTCCCGAGAGTTTTGGATCAGTTCGGGGTGTCTCGGGATGGCCCGAGATAAAGTTGGGCTTGAAAAAGAATTTGGTGGTTGTGCACCGGTTGGTGCACCGGTACAAAGTGGTTCTGCCCAGCTACACTGGTTGGTACACCGATGCAAAGTGTTTCTGGTTGGAAATTTGGCAAGTTGCACTGGTTGGTGCACCAGTGCACAGAGTCCCTGAGAAGTATTTTTGGTGCCTTTGCACCGGTGCACAATTTTGTTGCACCGGTACACAAAGCCTTCTGGCAGAACATTTTGCCCATTAAGGACATTATGGTATTTTTACCTTGGGGTCCGTTTATAGGTGTGTAATGAGGACAAAACCCTCATTTTCCTACAGAATTGGCTCTGTCTCTACTTCTCAAGTAAGTCTTTCTCTCCCTCTCTCTATATTCCTCTCCCTTCTCTTTAATTGTTGAAGGTCTTCCCATAGGATTTGGGAGAAATCCCATTCACAAACGTCGATGAGCACAGTGAGGGATACGCATCCACGATTCTGGTTTGTAGCGGTGTGAAGAATTCCTCACCTAGGGATTTCGAGATTGTTAGCTTCGGTGGGTAAAAATCTCTCTTCCTCCCTTGTGTGTGTATACGATTGCTTTCATTTCATTCATTTGGGTATTTTATGTGTTTAGATCCCTTGGGTGGCCTACAGTAGATCTAAGGTTGAGTTGTGATGGAACTTTGGTAGTTGTGTGGCATAGGAAAGTTCTATGGAGTTAAATAAGTGATTGTTGAATGTATGCCCACTAGGTGTTTGATGAAATTGCCAAATAGGTCATGGTCCAAATTGATGGGATCCTAGAGTTGTATTGTGGTCATTTGAGTTTGTGTATAACCCTAGAACATTGTGAGCGCCAAGTGTTTGATGAAGTGCTCGATTGGGTCGTGAAGTCAAATTGTGATCATAGGAATCCTAGGGAAGTCCGTAGTGTCATCAAATCGCCTTAGAGTCCTTGAGTTGTAATTGAATCAAAATTTGAGGAAAGATGATGGTAGATTGTTGTAGAGTTCATGGGTGAATGAAATTAGGTGATAAAAGGCTTAGAGGGCATTGTTGGACCCTTGGAACTCATTGGGCACCAAGTATTCGATGAAATTCCAATAGTGGTCATTAAATCGAATTGAGGACGTACGTGATGTGCCTAAGTGTCTTGAGTAGGAACCGTAATATTGGGATGGTCATATGTCCACTTCTTGTATTCTCTGTGTATTGACTTAGTTGGGAATCCGATTGGTAAAGAATTGAAGTAAGGTATCTTTTTTCGTTGTTATGATCAATTTGGGATCTCCCTTGACACCGTCAAGATTGAGGATGTTAGAATGCTTGGTTCACTCCCTTGGCATAGTCAAGGTTGAGTGTTGGTCTTGAAACACTTAATCGAATGTAGAGTGACGTGTTTGATTGTCTCCCTTGGTTCGGTCAAGGTGGAGTTGAGATTGGAAGAAGTTAACTAAGTAATTCAATATACCTAATGAACGTTGAATATGGAGGATATGCCCTACAAGGGCTACTCGTACCAAATCTTGAATCCTTCACTCATGATTCACAAACATAATGGAATTAACTAGAAAGGAACCATTCGATGAAACATGGATAGTATTGGCTAGGAAATGAAATGGAATTACTTAATGACTTGGAATCAAAGGATAGTGGGGGCCCTCCCAATAAATTGGGGAATGTCGGAATATTTATATGGGAATGGACATATGATAGGATTCCCTGGATGGTCGCTCCATCCATGACATTATACACAATGGGGGTAGCGTAGCCCTTTCAATGAGTTGGAGAATGATGGAAGGAAAGGATAGTGTGTTGACGAGCCACTATACCGGACCTAATCAAATATGGAAACGATTCTCAATATGATAAAAAGAAAATGATAGGATAAATCAAGAATGAACTTATGATGGGATTCTTGGATTTATCCATGTAACAACTTTATGGAACAATTCTCAAATACAGTGAAAGAAAATAAAAGGGTAAATCAAGAATAAGCTTATGATAGGATTCTTGGATTTATGACTATTGCAACGTTTTGGAAACAGTTCGAAAGATATGAATAGAATGTGCAACAAGAACATGAAAATATACTTGAATCGTCCAAATATCTCAAAGTGGTACTTGAACCTGAATCCATAACAATGTCTAAGGTTAGAAAGGAATGTGTGGTATGGTAGTGATTGGTATCTTGGTAAAGTAGTCTGGGGTCCCTTTTGTAGATCCTTGGGATGGTCTCATCCTAATAGGGAAGGTAAAGTCTTGTGGTCGGATGATAGTATGCTTTAGTTGAGTCTTGGAGACTTCAATAGTGCGTTCATCAATATTGAGGACTTATGTCATTATTCATCGTTGGTCGCATGCTTGAGTCCTTTGTGTAGTGAGGAGTTGTCTCATGTATTTAGCTTGGGTTATTTTCTATTCTTGCATGCCTTGCTTATTGTCATTGGAGTACACACTCTCACGTCCCGGATTTTCAAACCATTTTTTTTAAAACAATTTAAAATGCTTAACAGGGGAGATCACTCATTACATACATGATACAACATAACATGAAAAGCGAAAGTGAAGTACAATGCCGAAACCGACTACAACTGAAGTACTGAAAGGTCAGGTACAAGTACAACTGAACTGAAACTGAAACTACAGTACGAGGGTAAAGGTACAACCCACAACAACAGTACTGAACAAAACTCAGCCGAGGCTGAGGTGAAGGGTGCAAGCTGTAGCTGGAACTGCCCTGCCTAACTCAAGAAAATCCAGTAGCTGACTCCACTCCAAGGCCATCTAGTCCTGCAACACAGACTAGAAAAAGAAAAAGAAAGAGGGTCTGAGCAAACCACGGCTCAGTGAGAAAACCCTTAACTACTACCAAGCATACACATACGGTGCGTGCCTATGTGTCCACAAGTAAACGTACAAACATTAACAAACCCAAAGTGCAAGTGAAGAGTGAGAGAAGTAACCCAAGGGACAACTAATCAAGAGTCCTCTACTAGACAATATAAATGTTCATTCTCCGTTATCTAACACTTAGGTATGCTCGCGTTTCATACCTTATTGCAAGGTGTATCAAGTAAGGAAATCCCTAATCAAGGCATTCCAAAGTAAAGTGCCATCGTTGGCCAAGTATCGGACTTGCATAACACGTTGGATATTTGTGATATTCATTTCGTTCCTTTTCATCTTCCCATTTCTAACTTTCTCGTATTTGAAGTGGGTAATAAGTTCTTGTTTCGGATTCACCCTCCATAGCCCATACTATGGAGATATTGAAATTTCTTCATTTTCTTTCACATTAGGAAATTTTCACCGTTTGCAACATGGATACTCCGTGGAGGCATCTAACCAAGACCCATCCGAGTCACCCCAATCTTTCAAAACCTTGGAGGCATCTAACCAAGACCCATCTGAATCATCCCAATCTTTCATTCATCATGTTTTCGCAATTCATATCATATTGGATCGGGTCCGGCATAGTGGAAGTCGACACACTATCCTTTCCCCTTGTGATTCCCCAACTCGTTGGGAGGGCTATGCTATGCCCCCATTATGCTCAACGTGGTGGCGCGACCACCGGGGAAGTCCAACATCTGTCTATTCCCGTTGTGCATAATGTCGTGGATGGTACGACCATCCAGGGAAGTACGGCCGCAACCTGTTCTTGCCCAAACACTCTGGCATTTCCCCTAACCAAGGGAGGGCCTCCGGTACCCTATGATTCCACGTCGTTAAATGATTTCTTTTCTTATTCTCATATCATTGTTACCATGCCAAGTCAAGGCTATCAAACCACACCATTTCGACGTCAACCTACTCGATACCATTTCTGATCGTTTTAAGTTTTTCCACACAATGGGTTCTAGGTTGAACGCGAGTAGCCCTCGTGGGGCACATCCTCTGTATTAGAGTTTATTAAATTTGCCGGTGAATTCTAAGAATACGAACTCAACCTCGGCTAATTTCAAGAAGTGTAACGAGACCTACAAAACCTATACTTTCAGGGGCACCCAAGATGCTCACTCAATCATACTCAAGACTCTGCCATTTACCTGGGTAATTCAATGACTCAATCTTATCACAACATCCCCCTAGAGTCAAACACCGAACATTTGGTACACCCTAAATATCATGGATCATTCAGAGGTTATACGAACCCAAGGTGACTACATACATGACCACACAAATCCTATGATAACTCAACGGTGCCGAAACCTTCAAGACACAACCTAAGTTTCACAAGGGCAATTCATCGAACACTTGGTGGCTCCCATCTCCAATGACCACCACTCAACCTACAAACCACCAAAATACAAGTCGTTCCCTCGCGGGGATTTCATCGAACACGTAGTGCGTATAAGTCTCTAGGGTATTATATCAAACGATTTGTGGGTCTAAAGTCACCATTTGATTTCATTAAAGTAAAACCCTAAATTATCAAATGCAATATACATAAGAATGATCACCAAAATTTAGCCTGTGTACACACACATACTTAATAATAGCTAAGGATTTTACCCACCAGAGATTCGAGGTCGCCGGAAAGTTCTACACACCGCCACGAACCAAGACCGAAGAAACGTAGATCGTGAAGCCCTCGTCGACGTTAATGAATGGCGAAATCTACAAAACCCAAGTAATAACTAAGAAATCAAGGGGAGAAGGAGGAGAAAATAGTTTGAGGGAGAGAGAGGAGAGACTTACATTTAGAGAGAGAGGGAGGGAGTAAAATCTGGGATGAAATGCCCTTCCCACGCCCAAAACACGTATATATAGGACCCTCACTTGAATTGACAACAATACCCTTAATGAGAACAAAGTATGCCAGAAAATACCTCTTTGCACCAGTGCAAGGCAACTCTGCACCGGTGCAAACTCTTTAAAATTTCGAACAGTGAGTCTGTGCACCGGTGCAGCTCTAGCCTACACCGGTGCAAACTTGCACCAGAACCAGCAGTAACATTTAAAGTCTCCCTGCACCGGTGCATCTCTCATCTGCACCGGTGCAACTGTTCCAAAATCAGAACAGTAGCACCCCGAACCATCCTGCACCGGTGCACCTATAATCTGCACCGGTGCAACTGTTCCAAAATCAGAACAGTAGCACCAAAGGTCACCCTTCACCGATGCATTAATCCTCTTCACTAGTGCAACTGCACCAAAGTGAAAAAATAAGAGTGAAATGGGTTCCGAACCACCCTGACACGCCTCGAGACCAAGAGGAAACAATATGGATGCATTAAGGGGGTTTCCATAACCGCATTCTTATCTTCAATACAAATCAACTAGCTTCTAACGAAATCTATTTGCCGGTCTAATGAGTGATTTAGATTTCAAAGGGACGAGTTTCAAATTTGGAATTTAATTTAAAAAGATTTAGAAATCTAAGTCGTTACACACACCCTCTATATGCATGCATAGTATTAGTAGTGGTTTTTCTCACTGAGCACGTGGAATGCTCAGACCCTCTTCCCCTTTCCCCTAGTGTTGCAGGGATAAGAGTCTTTTGGTTGGAGTTTGAGTCAACTGCTAGATTCTCTTGGAAGCTTTGCCACTCCTACTTCACTTACATTTCTTGTATTATTGTATTTCATTTCAGTTGTATCAGTTGTATCAGTTGTAGTCAGTCGGTATATTTAGTTTCTTCCACACTTTGTACTTCCTTTATCTCTCTTGTACCATATTATGCACTGTCTGGTTATTTATACTGTTTAGCTTATGTGTAGCAAGTGGCTCTATCCAATTTATTTATTATCCATTTTAATGATCTCAAAAAATGGTTTGAAAATCTGGGGTGTGACAATCGTCACCGTTTATTTTGTTTATTTTGGCGTCTTAATGTGGATCACCACATTTTTCTCCCATCGGGTTTTCATAGCCCCTTCATCGAGACATACAGAACTAAAAGAAATATTATTTGATTCACCGATCATGGCATTGCAGACATCTGATGGACAAAAAATGGGGAAACTTATTAAAATATCTAAATTAAAAATGAATCGGTGGATCATAATAATTGTGTCGCGGTCGTGTGACTAACGTATATTATCCTATAGAATAATAGCTTGGTTCATAACCTAGAAATTTCAATGCATAGATTTGAAAGGTAGCTACATACTCATTTTTTTGAATGTTCGATCTAAATGGTTACAATATAATATCTCATTAATTTAACAATTTACATCACATTTTTCTTCCATTGGGGTTTTAGAGCCCCTTCATTGATACATACAAAGTTATAAGAAATGTGATCTGATTCACCGATCATGGCATTGTGGGCATCTGATGGACAAAAACATGGGGAAACTTATTACAATATCTAAATAAAAGAAATGAACGAGTGGGTCGTGATAATTGTGTCACGGTCATGTGACTAGCATATATTATCCTATAGCATAATAGCTTGGTTCATAACCTACAAGTTGAATGCATAGATTTGAAAGGTAGCTACATACTCATTTTTCGAATATTCGATCTGAACCGTCACGATGTAATATCTCATTAATTTAATAGTTCCTCCAAAATTGGTGATAATAAGATGTCCGCTATACCATGACCGATGATACAAATCACATGTTTGTAGCTTTGTAAGGATAAAATGTATGCTAGACACACGATCGAGGTACAATTATCATGATCATCATCGTTCATTTTGTTTATTTTGGCATTTTAATATGGATCATGACATTTTTCTTCCATCGGGATTTAGAGTCTCTCCATCGAGACGTACAAAACTAAAAGAAATGTGATCGGATTCTAAATCCATGGCATTCCAGACGTCTGATGGACAAAAAAATGGGGAAACTTATTAAAATACCTAAATAAAAAACTGAACGGGTGTATCATGATAATTGTGTCGCGATCGTGTGACTAGCATATATTATCCTATAGTATAATAGCCTGGTTAATAACCTAGCAAGTTCAATGCATAAATTTGAAAGGTAGCTACATACTCATTTTTTCGAATGTTCGATCTAAACCATTACGATATAATATCTCATCAATTTAATAGTTTCCCCCAAAATCGGTGATAATCAGATGTCTACAATACCATGATCGATGATACAAATCATATATTTGTAGCTTTTGTAAGGATAAAATGTATGCTAGACACACGATCAAGGTACAATTATCACAATCGTCAGCGTTCATTTTGTTTATTTTGGCATTTTGATGTGGATCGTGACATTTTTCTTCCATCGGTTTTTAGAGACCCGTCATCGAGACGTACAAAGCTAAAAGAAATGTGATTAGATTCACCAATCATGGCATTATGGACATCTGATAGACAAAAAGATTTGGGAAAACTTATTAAAATATCTAAATAAAAAAATGAACGAGTGGATCTTGACAATTGTGTCGCGTTCATGTGAATAGCGTATATTATCCTATAGTATAGTAGCTTGGCTCATAACCTAGCAAGTTCAATTAGTGATGGCAACGGGGCGAGTTGGGGCGGGTTTTTCCATATCCCGACCTCGTCCCTATCGGGTATCGGGTTTACCCGCCACGTCCTATTTTTCTAATATTTTTTAAAAAATGCAAATTATCACTAAATTTATGTAAATCAATAAAAAATAAATTAATATAACAAAAAAATTACATGAAAATAATAAAAGATAACTTTAACTAAAAACAAAAATGAGAAATATTATTAATATAAAGTAATTTTAATTACAAAAGTGTAAGTATTAAATAAAAATATAACTAAACATTAAAAATTTCAGGGCAGGTTTTTCCAGGGTGGGGGAACATCAACCCGAATCTGACCCGAAACATATTGGGTTTTTCAATCCCTCCCCCTAACCCTACCCGATACCCGAAAAATTGAAAAAAAAACACCCAACCGGGGCAGGTTCGGGACAGGACGGAGCAAATTTCCATCCCTAAGTTCAATGCATAGATTTGAAAGGTAGCTACATACTCATTTTTTTTCAAATGTTCGATCTAAAACCGTTACGATATAATATCTCATCAATTTAATAGTTTCCCCCAAAATCGGTGATAATCAGATGTCCGCAATACCATAATCGATGATACAAATCATATATTTGTAGATTTTGTAAGGATAAAATGTATGCTAGACACACAACCGAGATACAATTATCACGATCGTCATCGTTCATTTTGTTTATTTTGGCATTTTAATGTGAATCATGACAATTTTCTTCCTTCGGTTTTTTGAGCCCCTTCATCGAGACGTACAAAACTAAAAGAAATGTGATCCGATTCACCGATCATGGCATTACGGACATCTGATGGACAAAATTTTTGGAGAAATTTATTAAAATATCTAAATAAAAAAATGAACCGATGGATCATGATAATTGTGTCGCAGTCGTGTGACTAGCGTATATTATCCTATAGCATAATAGCATGGTTCATAACCTAGAAAATTCAACGCGTAGATTTAAAAGGTAGCTACATACTCATTTTTTTGAATGCTCGATCTAAACTGTCATGATGTAATATCTCTCTCTTCAATTTAATAGTTCCCTCCAAAATCAGTGATAATCAGATGTACGCAATACCATGACCGGTGATACAAATTACATGTTTGTAGTTTGTAAGGATAGATTGTATGCTAGACATACGATCAAGGTACAATTATCATGATCATCGCCGTTCATTTTGTTTATTTGGGCGTTTTAATGTGGATCATCACATTTTTTCCATCGGGTTTTCATAGCCCCTTCATCAAGGCGTATAGATCTAAAAGAAATGTTATCCGATTCACCGATCATGGCATTGCGGACATCTAATGGACACTTATTAAAATATCTAAATAAAAAATGAACCGATGGATCATGATAATTGTGTCGCGGTCGTGTGACTAGCATATATTATCCTATATCATAACAGTTTGGTTCATAACCTAGAAAGTTCAATGCATAAATTTGAAAGGTAGCTATATATGAATTTTTTCGAATATTCGATTTAAACTGTTATGCTATAATATCTCATCAATTTAATAGTTTACCCAAAAATCGGTGATAATCAGATGTCCGCAATACCATGATCGATGATACAAATCACATATTTGTAGGTTTTGCAAGGATAAAATGTATGCTAGACACACGATCGAGGTACAATTATCACGATCGTTATCGTTCATTTTATTTATTTTGGCATTTTAATGTGGATCATGACATTTTTATTCCATCGGTTTTTGGAGCCCCTTTATCGAGACGTACAAAGCTAAAAGAAATGTGATCCGATTCACTGATCATGGCATTACAGATATCTGATGGACAAAAAATTTAGGAAAACATATTAAAATACCTAAATAAAAAAATGAACAAGTGGATCATGATAATTGTGTCGCGGTCGTGTGACTAGCATATATTGTCCTATAGCATAATAGCTTGGTTCATAACCTAGAGAGTTCAAGGCATAGATTTGAAAGGTAGTTACACACTCATTTTTTTCGAATGTTTGATCTAAACCATTACGATGTAATATCTCATCAATTTAATTGTTTCCCCCAAAATCGGTGACAATAAGATGTCCGCAATACCATGATCAGTGATACAAATCACATGTAAGAATAAATTATATTCTAGACACATAATCGATGTACAATTATCACGATTGTCACCGTTCATTTTGTTTATTTTGGCATTTTAATGTGGATAACGACATTTTTCTTCCATTGAATTTTCATAGCCCCTTCATCGAGACGTACAAAACTAAAAGAAATGTTATCCGATTCACCGATCATGGCATTACGGACATCTGATGAACAAAAAAATTGGGGAAACTTATTAAAATACCTAAATAAAAAAATGAACGAGTGGATCATGATAATTGTGTCGCGGTCGTGTAACTAGCATATATTGCCTTATAGAATAATAGATTGGTTCATAAACTAGAAAGTTCAATGAATAGATTTGAAAGGTAGCTACATACTCATTTTTTTGAATGTTGGATCTAAACCGTTATGATATAATATCTCATCAATTTAATAGTTTCCCACAAAATCAGTGATAATCAGATGTCCGCAATACCATGATCGGTGATACAAATCACATGTTGTAGTTTTGTAAGGATAAAATGTATGCTAGACACACGATCGATGTAATGCCCGTTCCCTTATTTAAATAAAATAATTCATTTTTAAATATTTTGCATGAAATGTGAACATGCACTTTTTATTTGTCATGTTAGACCTTTGGATATATGTGAATTTTAGGTCAATGAGCTTGAATGATTTAGAGTGTATTATGAGGACTTGAGGATAGGGGATTGAGAATTGTGTTCTTTGACATGTTTTTGATTATCACTTTGGGGTTCTAAAAATTAAATTTGAGGTTGTTTGTGAATTTGATAAGGTTATAAAATATCCATAGAATGTCAATTTGATGTTTACGATGTTGGAAAAGTGTTAGAAATTGTGTCAGGAAGGTTGGGTGAAAATTACGTTGAAAGTTAGAATTTTGGCTTAGGCTATCGATAACATAGGCCCTGGGTTATCAATAACCAGGGATTTATAATGCCAGTACAAAAATACAGAGAAGTGCATTATCGATAACGTAGATGTGAGGGTTATCGATAACTCGTAGTGTTGTGGTTACCGTAATGAAGTGCAGAGAGGTAGGTTATCGATAACGGGTCAGACATGTTAACGATAACCGAAAATTTTAAGCAGTTGCAGTGTAGGTATAGAGGGTTGGGTTATCGATAACCTCATCACTGAGTTATCGATAACTCTGCAACGCTGAAGGAAATTCGGGCAATTATGAAAAGGGGTAATTTACACTCTTGAGCGGTTACCTAATTATCTAAAATGTATATGGATGTTTAGGGACTGTCCATTACACATATTGTCACTATCTTTCACTCTAGAGAGAGAGGGAGAGAGAGA
>NMUG010006770.1:0-12408 GCA_002855965.1 Monotropa hypopitys | reverse complement strand
TCCAAATAAAAGATATATATGACGATCGTGAGTGCGTGTCGGTGTACAAAAATAAACGTATGATGCATGCATGAGGATTCCTAGGGAATTAAATGAGGTTAACAAAAATTTCTAGATATTATTCTATTTCCATTGATTAATAATATCAAAAGTGTTTTCAAGTGTATCAAGTCCTTAATAAACTAAGGGTTTCCAATGACCGACCAAAGTACAAGTTTAGTTTCCAAACCATATTTTCCTCCACATTGACGATATCAATATGAGTGCTAGGTGTCATCCTTGACGAAATCAAGGAAAATCACATTATTACCATTATAAAAGATTTATTAGGTTTTGGCTAGTACGAAGTAGTAGCCCGTCGACTAAACTACCCACAATAAATTCCTCGTATTACCCGACCCGTCGGGAGGGCACAGTGTGGCCCCCATTATGCACAATGTCGTGGATGGAGCGACCATCCAAGGAATATCATTATAAACCCATTCCCGGGGAACGAATTTCTCATATATAGCCAACCCAAGAAATCTTCATATTTTAGGGCCAAATTCATATTCAAACCGTTTTCATTTTCAATTCAATTAGGTTAGGGAAAAAACCTCCTAACCATACTACTTTGACCCAAAACATGACTTACCCATTTCTTTTACATTAACCCTAATCAAACCTAGGACTAATTTAATATTTGCGATACTTTTCAACATGTCAATTTAATCTTACGAGACTCAATCTTTCCCAAATCGAATGACGAAACACATTTTCCCAATTTCCATGTTACGAGTAAAAACCTAGATGTCATAAAACATTAGGGGTTTTCAAAACCAATTGGGGAAATGTCAAATCGACTACAAGGGGGTGTCAACACACTCATTTAGATGTCCTAACGTGGCATTTTGACTCGTTCAAAACCCTAAGGGAACCCATACGTAGCATCATACATATTTTTGTATAAAATAAGGTGAGAGAGAGAGAAAGACAATACATATATATGCAAGAGGTTTAAGAACTCTACCTTTTGAATGAACCAAGACAAACTCTAGATGAGAGTCTAACTCCAATGGCGAAGCCGAGACCATAGGTGCGTGGAGCATGAGTTGGGAATCATCGGCAATGAAGGGCTCTTGGCCAAAATCTCCCTAGGATGGGAGAGAGAGAGGAGAGAAGTGAGAGAGAATGGGAGAGAGGGAGGTACGAACCTGGAGAGGGAGAGAGAGGGTGTGGTGGCTAGGGTTATGTATTTTGAGTGTATTGGTCGAGTTAAATGAGAAGGAGGAGTATATATATGACCATAACTCGAAGTCCCCGAACTGCCCTTACTAGGCCTACATATCGATATGCAAGGGATGTATATCGATATGCACTCTGTTATACGGGAGGGTAGAAGCCTTAGCATTTTGATATACACCGCCAATGTATATCAAAATGCGACAGAAGGAGGCAGAGGCAGAGGCAGAGTCCTTTGTATATCGATATGCACCAAAAGGTGCATATCGAAATGCAACATTTCGCGAGGACCACAAGGCTTGTATTTCGATATGCACCACCAGGTGCATATCGAAATACAATCAAAGAGGAGAGGAACAGACTGCTTTGCATATCGATATGCACCAGGGGTGCATATCGAAATGCAATATCAAGGGGGACAACCCACAATAGCATTTCGATATACACCCCCTAGTGTATATCGAAATACACAAGGAAAGGGGAGCAACAAGGGGTTATTTCGATATAGAGAGGGTGAAGAGGGGCATCCTCATTTTGATATGGGCCAAGAAGGGGGGTTGGAAGAAATGAATTTGTTTTGCTCAAAATGCATTTATGTGATTGCCAAACAATATGACAATCACCCGAACATTGAAAATCATCCCTGAATCCATTCCCGGGCATTTCAATCCTCTCCAAACTCTCCAATTTTCATTAAAATTCCAATGACTTTAATAAGAAATTTATAAAATTTCTTTTAATTATTAGAAAAATATTAGGAAGGAAGAATTTGAAGAAAAGAAAGAAAGTATAAGCAGATACGTGAAGGTGATGACAAAGCTGGTTGGTGAATTTGCAAGGTTCACTATCTCATAGGTACCAAGAGAAGAAAACTATGAGACTGACCAACTTGCAAGATTTGCTACATCCTAGGAGGAATCCATCCTAGCCGACGTGCTACTATAGGTCCTTAGCACTCGAGCACAGAAATAACCGGAGAAGAGATAATTGGTTATTCGAGTTCATGGACTGATCAAATAGTTCAGTACATCATGCATGACATCTTACCCACTGACAAGGTTCAGGCAAGGAAACTGAGAATCCAATCCACCAGATAAACCCTTATGGGAGACGTCTTATATCGGAGAAGCTTTACTTTACCTTATCTGAGGTGCCTGACAAGAATAAAAGCTGAGTACGTTATGAGAAAGGTGCATGAAGGGATCTATGGATCCCACCACAGTGCACATACCCTAGCCAACAAGATCATGAGGCTGGGATATTATTGGCCTACTATACAAAATGATTGCGTCGAGCTAGTTAGAAGGTGCGACATATGTCAGAAATTTGTCAACATTTTACACAAACCCTCCATTTCCTTGTCACCAATGCAAGGACCATGACCCTTTGCCCAGTGGGGCTTAGATTTGATCGGTTCCCTCCCAAAAGACAGGAGTTAGATGCAACACATAGTCGTGGCAGCCGATTACTTTATCAAGTGGGTGGAATCCAATGCATTAACCACGATAACCACTGGAGCAATTACTGATTTCTTATGAAAAACATAATTTGTTGTTTTGGTTTACCCCGAGTATTAATAGCCGATCTGGGTAGACAGTTTGATAGCACAAAGTTCAGGGATTACTGTACCAACAAGGGAATACACATCCACTACACCTCCAGAGCATACTCAGGTCAAATGGAAAAGATAAAGTGACCAATATGGAGATTAAGAAGGACATAAAGAGAAGGCTACGAGCGGCTAAGGGATCCTGGACCGAGGAGTTGCATGATGTGCTATGAGCCTACAGAACAACCACACAGATGATGACGGACGAGACACCCTATGCAATTGTATTTGGGGCAAAAGCCATTTTCCCAGTTGGGGTGGAACTCTGCAACTATAGAACAACGTCTTTCGAAGAACAAGGAAACGAAGAAGAGTTAAGAACTGAGCTAGATTTATTGGAAATGAAGAGAGAGACCTCTCCACTAAGGGTAGCAGTTTACCAGCAGAGAATGACCAAATATCACGACAACATCATCAAGTAAAAAGTGTTTAGACTAGGAGACCTTGTGCTTAGCAAGTTGATTCTATAGGCAAAAAGGTTGGAAATTTCGGCTCTAACTGGGAGAGTCCCTATCAAGTGTTCAGACACTCGAAAGCAGGGGCATATCATCTAGCTACCTTAAGAGGAAAGGAGGTACTAAGTTCGTGGAATGCTGAACACCTCAAGTTGTATTACAAATGACCACTATTCTTTCTGCTTGAATGTTTAATTTTTTTGTTCTTTCCAAAATACTCTAATATGCAATAAAAGCCCAAGTGGCCTTGATCGATCAACCTTGGTGTTACTTCTTAATGCACATAAATCTCAGGTACCAAAAGTCCAATAATCAAACGTAAAATGAGTCTGAGAAAGAGACCTACAAGTCCACTTGGACCAGGCTCAACGAGGACAAGAACGACAGTCCTAAGGGACAAAAATAATGTTATGGCATCTCCGTGTAGTAGACATACCTGCTCGGAATAGCAACATGCCTATTCAGAACAACGATCCCAAGAAAGAGGCCTACAAGCCCACTCGAACCAGGCTCAACGAGCACAAGAACGATAGTCTTAAGGGACAAGAATGATACTATGACATCTCTGTTCAACAAACATACCTGCTCGAACTGCATGCTTTCTCAGAACAACGAGTCTGAGAAAGAGGGCTACAATCCCTCTCGGACTAGGCTCAACGAGCATTGGAACAACAATCCTAAGGAATAAGAATGAGACTACGGTATCTCCTTGTGGCAGACGTGCCTGCCCAGAATGATAGCATTGTGCAAGTGCACATAAACATCAACTAAGCGCTACTACTTACCCCTTCACTCGAGGGAGTAGTCAGGCCAAACAATGAGCTAAAAGAAAGACCAAAAGGAACCATCATGTTATACAAAACAAAAAATGCAAGGGCGAGCAAAACATTTTAAACATTTCGAAGGAGAATAGACACGTTAAATGTCCACGATTAGTATGTACATATTCCAAACATCCGAATCAACAATCAAAATTCTAAAACAAAGATGAGATCAATTGAAAACTTTGTCCTCTAAGGTAGCCAGTTTGACATGAGCTTTGACTACCTCCACAGACTCGTTCTTCTCTCTAGAGGCCTGAGAATGACCCTCAGTTGGAATAGGCTTGACAATACCCTCAGATGGAGCAGGCTTGACGATAGCATCGATTGGGGTACCTGTGCTCACAATAGATGTTTTCGAAAGATCCTCATCAACAGGATCCAACTGAACAGGGGCCTCAACTATTTCATCCTCAAGAGCTGAGATCGGGCTATCATATAGAGTTGAGGAAAGGTCGTCTGAGTTAGCTTGAAGAAGGAGAAGTCGACACCTAAGTAGTGATCCGAGCATACAGTTCTGAATGCTTCAAAGCCTCGAGAAAAGCATAGTGACTAGTCCTTTGCTTATACGCTGCGAATTTCACCATTGCGGTTGCAATGCTCAACTTGAGATCTTGTATTTCTTGAGAAAACTCCCAGGACTTACGATATTCAGCAAGGATATTGTCCTGAGAGAGTTTGTTGAGCTTAGCTTTTTGTTGTTCATGTACCTTGATCTTGTTATATCACACCCACAAGCAGTACAATAAACCTCTCCAAAACTCACTCAAACACAGTCACACAAACTACCATCAGAACCACTAGAATTAAAAAATAAATAAAATAAAGACTTAACCGAGGAGTGTAATTCCCACAACTCATACCCAAAAGAGCATCTCGATCTGGCTTGTAGTGAACCCACTAAGCATTCAAATCTGGATATAAATTACAAACAGAAAATAACAAATAATATCCGTACATGTGAGCATGAAAGGCCACTAATGTGTCATGCAACTTGTACTTAATGTACCATTTCACTTAATTCATCTTAAAGGTCAATTCCCTTTAAATTCACATCTTGAATCAATTTTATTACCCGATGGTCCGATACTCATCATGCAAGTATGTCTACTTGCAAAAGACTTGATAACAAGTCTATATTACCCCACATTTGGCCTCACAACTTGATATCAAGCATGTCGGGATACACCCTGTAGTAGTCGGACCTCACCATGCACGGGCCGGACCCTTTCAGCCGGATCAATCGGCCCAGTCCAGACCCGATCCACATCTCACAGAGCAATCTAGGGCCGACGGCCTCACGGACCTCCGGTGAATTATTGCGGCTGAAGGACAGAACTGGCGGTTCATCATGTGCCCTTCACCATCCAGAGCAGTCACACTAGACACCCGAAGGAGACAAGCCGGCCCGGCCATGCGACCTCCTTGAACCTCCGGCGTACACATCCGGATGTCAAGGAAGCTCTGCGTCTCTACTCTCTACAGAGAAGGGAGAACTTCCACCGATGGATGGCCCCATGTCGGAGGGGTCCACCATCGACAACGATAGGGAACAATGACCTTCGGCGGAGCAGTGCACGAGGGCTGTCCAAGCATCATCTAATGTGGCTCAGGTCAGATCAGCGGCCCAGTAGTCCATTAGGGCAAACATCAGCACCAAGGATTCCCCCTCGTGTGCAGCATGTGCTCTCACTATTTGGCACCAGTCAGGTTCATCTATAAATACCCGTTGAAGATACTGTTCACAGGACTGGTTCTAATCACCTCTTTTGGCACTTTCTCTCTCTACATTTCTCTCCGACCGATATTGACATAGCCATTGGAGGCCCCTCTCGGTCACTGCCGACCAGTGGGCTCTAACCCTTGTTTTGTAGGAGCCAAGCAGGTTTTCCCCTTTTCTCTTATAGAAAGCCCGCTCAGCCGTCCATAGCAGTCGCAGAAGCCATCCGATCCAAGCACAGAGGATCCGAAGAGCCATCCGGATTTCAGTCACCACATTTGGCGACTCTGCTGGGGAGCCCGTTCCTAGACTCACAGTCCATCCCTCCGTCTCTTTCCTCAGTGCTTCTTTCATCCACCATGGACGCCGATAACTCTCGCGACGTTCATCATTGCCGACTTCCTCTTGCTCCTCCTCCGACAGTCAGCACTTCTCAAGACCCTCCTGCAGCCTTATTGGGGTCCGTTCCTTAAAATCCCGACGAGCAACTCCGACAGAAGGATTCAGAGATAGCCTTCCTCAAAGACCAGTTGGCCAGGCTTGCCAGCGGCACACTCCACTACCCTCCAGTCCTTCCGGAGGATGCGCAACGCACTGAATCTCAGCATACCAGAAGGCGATCAGACCTGGAGCGTCGGGAAAGGCAGAACGATCACAGCCGCTCAGACAAAGGAAAGGCCATTCGCCAAACCCCTGTCCACGAGCGCCTGTCAAGAGGCCGTCATGCCCGGACCTCTAGGCACCGTCCCTCCACCAACGTCGTATCCATCTCTCGCTCCGGAAGATCCCGCGAGACCCTATACCTCCTTGATGACGGGAACTTAGTCCCTGTCAGAGCCACTTCGCCGGAGTCCATTCCTCGAGAAGCCTCAGATATTAGCCGTAGACGCCGCCGATAGGGGAACTACCAGCGCTCTGGAAGGAATCAAGGAGTAGATTGCCCCTCCGGCCACAAGAGAAGGCATGATTCCCCTCCCCCTAGAGACCTTAGGGACCACCTCAACTACCGCCGAAGTCAGATGGCCCCCAACCCAGAGAAGAGGGCTGTGTAGCAAAAAGCCTCTATCGACGCCAGGCTCCAACAGCTCAGCTTCTCCCCCTTTATCCTGGAGATTGAGTTGGCGACTCTCCCTCCAGCTTCAATTTGTCGAAGTTCACCAAATACGACCCAAAGACGGATGCTTACACCCATCTCATACACTTCAGGTAGATCATCTCCCTCTACACTACCGTCGACGCCATTATGTGCAAGGTGTTCCCTACCAGCCTTGGCACATTGGGCTCCCTATGGTTCAATAAGCGCCCTCCACATAGCATTTTATGCTACCGGGACCTTGAGCGAGCCTTCGTGGCCCGGTTTGTCACCAACATCAGGAAAACGAAGTAGATCGATGCCTTGATCAGCCTCAAGAAGCGTCCGGACGAGAGCCTCTGGCAATATGTCGAGAGGTACTGGGAGCTTTTCAACGAAATCCAAGGCTGCGACTAGACGGTGGTCGCTTCTTCCTTCAAAAAATGGCCTAGATAGCTCCAGTCGGATCTTCGATGATCTCACTCTCCACCCATCAGAGGACATGGACGACCTCATGCTCCGGGTGGAGAAATTCTGCCAACTGGAGGATCTTCTCGTAGAATGGGCAGCTCAGCGCCCAGAACAGCAGTCTCAAATGCCACAGCCGACAGGAGGCCGGAGGCAGATAAACACTATCAAAACAGGGAGAAGAAGAGGCCCGAAGGCACCGAAGGCCCACGAGTTCACCGTAGAAACGACGGTCTTCACTGAGCCTATCTATGTTGTGCTCAAGCACATCGAGAATCAGCCCTTCTTTGCATGGCCGGACCACAAGCTCGGAACGACCAGCAAAACGAAGGATTAGAGAATCCACTGCACCTATCATAAGGAGCAAGGACATTTTACGACCGGATGCAAACCCTTCAAGTCGTACTTGGAGCTCCTGGTGCAGCAGGGTCACCTAGCCCGGTGGATTGATCAGCAGATGACACTGGAGCTGGCTCAAAAGACCGGACATCCCATTCTACTAGAGGATAATGTACCGATGATCAATGTTATCCACGACCCCCTCAACAAGGAAGCTGCCGCTCGCCTCCAGTCAGAGATCGACCAGGCATCTGCTGCAAAGCAAGTGCTCACGGTCGGTTCTACCCATAAGCAGAAGCAACCTTCCGGGCAATCGGTATGGTTTATTACCTTCACAGAGAAGGATCTCGAACGAGTCTAGCTACTGCACAACGATGCCCTGGTTGTAACTCTGCACGTCGGACCAGCCAACGTCCAATGCATTCTCATCGACCAAGGGAGTTCTGCCGAGGTAATGTACTTCTCCTTATTCCAAGCCCTTAAACTTTCTGCTGATGATTTGCAGCCAGCCGACGTACCACTTGTCGGATTCAACAGAGCACCGGTCTGGCCACTCGGCAAAATTACGCTCCCAGTCCGGGCAGGGTCCAAATCCATTGATATGGAGTTCATTGTTGTCGATGTCCCAAGTCCATACAACGCCATTCTTGACCGGACCTGGATCCATTCTATGCAGGCGATCGCCTCTACCTACCACAAAGTCATCCGGTTCATAGGCATCACCGGACAGCAAGAGGACATCTTGGGCGACCAGGCAGCATCAAAGCAGTGTTATATATCAGCTTTCCAGGAAAACAAGGAGATGAAGCAGGTCCAATGGGTGGAGGTCCTAGACGCTCCAGTTCTCGAAGACGTTGGTGCTCCAGCAGCCGACAAGGTAGTTAAGGAGCTCATCACCATGCCGATCAACGAAGCTGGCAGCCAGTCATTTCTCATCGGATCCTCACTACCACCTCCGGACCAGGAAGAGATGGTGAAATTTATAAAAGATAACATCGAGGTCTTCGCATGGACTCCATACGAGATTCCCAGAGTGGACCCATCATTCATTTGTCATCAGTTGAACGTCAATCCCTTCCAACACCCCGTCGTCCAAAGACCACGACGCTCCTCTCCGGCACATACTCAGGCAGTTATTGAGGAGGTGGACCGACTGTTGGAAGCAGGTGCCATCCAGGAAGTCCAGTATCCCACCTGGTTGGCCAACACAGTGGTTGTCAATAAAAAGTTCGGCAAATGAAGAGTTTGCGTCGACTACACGAACCTTAATGATGCTTGCCCGAAGGACTTCTTCCCTTTGGACAAGATCGATCAGCTGGTCGACGCTACCACCGGACACCAGAGGCTCAGTTTCATGGATGCCTATAGGGGCTATCGCCAGATTTCAATGGCACAGGAGGACATGGAGAAGACAACCTTCATCACCCCCAAGGGAGTGTATTGCTACAAAGTCATGCCCTTCGGCCTCAAGAATGCCGGAGCCACTTATCAGTGGATGGTCTCTCGGATATTCTCTTGGAAGATCAGGGACACAATGGAGGCCTATATCGATAACATGGTCATCAAAAGCAAGCGTGCGACCGACCACATCCGGCACCTGACAGAGATCTTTGAAATTTTGAAAAAGCACGGGCTCTGTCTCAACGCCGAAAAGTGCACCTTCGGTGTGGGCTCCGGCAAATTCCTAGGCTATCTTGTCACCAGCTAGGGAATAGAAGCGAACCCCTCCCAGGTCACTGCAGTAACGAACCTCAGGCCTCCGTCCACCATCAAAGAAGTCCAGCGACTGACTGGCATGGCAGCATCCCTAAACAGGTTTATCAACCGATCATCTGATCTCCGCCGACCCTTCTTCCAAGCTATTAAAACCAGCTGGCGCAACTATAAGTGGACTGAAGAATGCAATCGGGCACTCCGACAGCTGACGTAGTACATCTCCAGTCCTCCGATTTTGGTCACACCAAAGGATATGGAGCCTCTCATCTTATATCTGGCCGTCTCCCAGCATGCTGTCAGTTCAGTCCTTTGCCGACCTGAAAGAGCTGACCACCATCTGGTCTACTACACTAGCAAAACACTCCTTCCTGCCGAAACCAGGTACTTGCCCCTAGAAAAACTTGATCTTTCTTTGGTTTCTGCTTCCAGGAAATTGCTTCCATACTTCTAGCAGCACACCATCACCGTGTTGACGGAGCACCCCCCGAAGGCAGTCCTCCGGAAGGCTGATCTCTCCAACAGGATCTCAAAATGGGCGGTCGAACTGGCAAACTTCGACATCAAGTATCAGCCCAGGACGACCATCAAAGCCCAAGTGTTGGCCGACTTCGTCGCAGAGTTCTCTCCGGGGGTCATCCCTTAGGAAGTTCCGACGGAGTCTCCGGCCAACACCACGGATATGCAGGTTGCCTCCTCATCGGCTGCTCCGCCTCTACGGCGCTCCGGCACTTGTGCCCAACGTCTGGCAGAACAATGGCATCTCTTTCACGGGGACATCTGGAGACTATATGTTGACGGTGCATCAAACAACAGGGGCTCCGGTGCAGGCATTGTTTTGGTTTCCCCAGGGGGAATCACTCATGAAAATGCCCTCTCTATTGAATATTCAGCGTCCAACAATGAAGCATAGTATGATGCCCTGATATCCGTGCTTCGTCTCACCGTCGACATCGAGGTAGAGGACAATTTTCATATTCAGTGGCTCTCAGCTGGTCGACAACCAGTTGACCAGAGAGTATGGCGCCTGAGATGACAGAATGTGCAAGTACCTCACCACCACCATTGAAGAAACAAAGAAGTTCAAGACGTTCCGGATTGAATAGATTTCAAGAGAGCACAACTCCCATGCAGATGCCTTAGCCAAACTGGCCTCTGCCTGTGCTCCCTCCGCCCAGCGGACCATCTCCTTCGGTGTCATCTCACAACCAAGCTATGAACCTCCGGTCAGAGAAGTAAATAGTATGTCAAGTGGTCCCAGCTGGATGGATGAACTCCTGGCCTTTCTCAAGTCAGATACGCTGCCGGAGGATCGTCGAGAGGCCCATCGCATCCGTTGCAAGGCGGAAAACTTTTGGCTGTCCCCAACGGAGGCCCTCTACCGACGGTCCAGGACCGGCCCATATCTACTTTGCGTCCACCCAGCTCAGGTCCCAGCAATTCTTGAAGAGCTGCACTCCGACAGTGGGGGATGTCACTCCGGCAGGCAGTCTCTAGCCCACCGAGCAATCACTCAGGGGTACTGGTGGCCAAAGATGCGCAAGAATACTGAAGACTATGTCCGGACATGCCACAAGTGCCAGTTGTTCGCTCTGGAAATCCACTGTCCGACTGAAGACTTGCAGCCAATGACCAGTCCATGGCCGTTTGCCCAATGGGGCATCGATATCGTCGGCAAGCTTCCAACTGCTCCGGGCGGGTTCAAATTCCTCATCACGGCAACGGACTAATTCACCAAATGGATTGAGGCCGAACCCCTAATCACTATCACAGCTGCCGATGTCAAGAATTTCATTTGGAGAAATGTCATCTCCAGATTGCGCGTGCCTTACGCTATAGTGTCGGACAAAAGCACCCAGTTCGTCGGAGTCCTTGTTTCCAACACATGTGACAAGCTCGGCATCAGATTCTTTAACTCCACCCCAACTATCTCCAATGCAATGGCCAGACCGAAGCTTCAAACAAGACCACTTCAGCTGGTCTCAAGAGAAGGCTGGAGTCGAAGAGGGAAAATGAGAAGAAGAGCTCTCACATGTACTCTGGGTCTACTGGACCACTCCACGTCGGTCAACCGGCCAAACACCATACTCTATGGCCTTCGGCGTAGAGGCAGTCATCCCAATTCAGACTGGGTTTCCAACCATCCGGACGCAACACTTTGATCAGCCGACAAACGATTAAACCCTGACTGCCGATCTGAACCTCACAGAAGAAAAAAGGAGTCTTGATCCTAGTATCAGACTGGCCTCTTATCAACAAGAGGTGGCCAGGGGCTTCAACAAAAACGTCCGTGTCCGGATATTCAAGCCGGACGAGCTAGTCCTCTGGACGGTGGTCCTGGAGAGCAAGAAGCAGAAGCTCATGCCAAATTGGGAGGGTCCATTCAGAGTTACAAAAGTCGTCGGCAAAGGAGCCTACGAACTGGAAGAAATGGACGGCACGCCTGTCGGCAAACCATAGAATGCCTTAAACCTTAGAAAATATTATCATTAACTTGTATTTCAAATATCAAAGTTTTAATAATAAAATTCGGTTTTCCAAATCTGGTCCGGTGCATTCCATCAGTCGGCAGTTCCATTTCTCCAGTCGGTTCCCACCTCTTGGCCAAGCCTTCGGCAGTCTTCTGTCAGGCTTCTGTTGGTCAAGGACCCTTCCTTGGTCAAGCCTTCAGCAGTCGCCTACACTGTCCCCCGGCCAAGGAAGGATTTTGCTACAATGGCCGAGCCTCCGACAGTCATCCGCCAGGCTTCTGTCGGTGCTAGCACAATACCCTCATGGGTTCGCCCCTTGACTGTGCCTTCAGCAGTCGTCTGCACTGGCCTCCGGTCAAGGATTTTTCTACAATGGCCGAGCCTCCGACGGTCATCTGCCAGGCTTCTGTCGGTCCTAGCACAATACCCTAATGGGTTCTCCCCTTGACCGTGCCTTCAGAAGTCGTCTGCACCGGCCTCCGGTCAAGGATTTTGCTACAATGGCCGAGCCTTCGGCAG
>NMUG010006769.1:0-12409 GCA_002855965.1 Monotropa hypopitys | reverse complement strand
AAAATGCATGGATAAATTATGTGAGCTGAGTTTCTAAGAGTTCTAAGTATTCTGGATAAACAACAACAGGAACGACGACAAAAATGACTATGAGTTAGCTATGTGAGCTGAGTTTGTAAGTGTTCTGGATAAACAAAAACGACAACAATGATGATCTATGAACAATCATGAAGAACAATGAACAAAAACGATGAAGAAAGGACTGACCTGAGTTTGTTTGTTCATGGAAACGATTTCGTCGTCGTCGTTATTGATTGAGGAAGAAACGAAGAAGAAATGTAGGGTTTTGGCAGAATGGACCTAATCAGTTAAAATCTTATGATGGTATAAATGTCAATTGCACCACGCGTGGACCTAAACGAGCAAAATTCTTTTGAATGGGACGGGCCGAAAAGAACCCCTTTTTTGAACTCCACCTCTCTCCCCGTCTCTATAATTAACAAAAATTTCATCGGCAAACAATCGAAAGACCGCCTCATCCACCGGTAATTGCCATTCTCTTCAGTGGCCGGCGACTTCCTCAGTGATCGCGTCGAAATGAGTACCGGAGAGCTTCTCAGCATCGAACCTCAGGAGCTTCATTTTCCATGTAATGTTTTCTGAATTACTTCATTTCGTAATTTTCTCTTTCAAGCTCAAGTGTTTCTTAATTAGTCATTTATGCTTCTGTGGTCGAATAGTTGAATTAGAGAAGCAGATCTCGTGTTCTCTGCGATTAACGAACAAGACCGATGACCATGTCGCATTCAAGGTATCAATTCTGGTTATTTTACAAAACGTTTATGCGCTTTTATGTTGGGGATTTGATGCAGTGCCATGGATTCCTCAAGCACTGGATGGTTGTAACTTTTTCCTCCGTATTTTGGGCTGGTGGTTGTAGGTCAAGACGACAAATCCTAAAAAGTACTGCGTTCGTCCTAACACTGGAATTGTGTTGCCACACTATACATCGGATGTTACAGGTCTTTCTCTCTCTACAGCATAACGTTTTTTCGCATTTTAGGCTATGTTTGGAACTGAAGAAAGAAGAGAAAGGAGTAAATAAATCTTAGTGAAATGTAAACATTTTTATTTGTTGGGGTATTACAAAAGATAGCGTGAGAATGTCGCCTATTGCCATTTTGGCTCCCCATGAGGCTAGTTCTTAATCTCTTTGCCCACCACATCTGCTGCACAATGAACACCAGGTTAGCGCTACCAGCAGTTGCCTCCGGTGAGCATTCCGATGTTTAAGTCAGAAAAGGTTTCAAAGAGAATGAATTGAATTCTGATATTCAAGAATGACATACTTCTCCTTTGAATGTTCCACCCTTTATATAGAGTCATTGACTTGTGCTCTAAGACCCATGCGTCCCGGCCACACACTCCGACTAAGGTCACGAACAGCGTAACTGCCTCGGACGACGTCAATCCAATCGTAATGTAACAATCCGAAATTTATAAGTTTTTCTGGCAATTCTTCGATAATGTTTTTGTTGGAATGTATCCCACATCATCTAATTATGTCCAATCTCTATTGGTTATAAGACTCAAGTTTCCTTTTCTTAACACCTTTGTTTTAAGGAGGAATGTGGAGTGAGCTTTTCAACTTGGTATCAGAGTTTGGTTGGGCCTGTGTCGGATGTGCCAAATGTCCATCTACCCTGTGATGTGGTCCAGGAGAGTGTGTTGGAATGTATCTCACATCGCCCAATTATGTCCCATCTCTATTGGTTATAAAGCTCAAGTTTCCATCTCCTTAACACCTTGGTTTTAAGGAGAAATGTGGACTGAGCTTTTCAACTATTTTAATTAAATTTGCGTTGATAAAATTATCGGAAATCAAATTAATGAGTGTGGTTGAATGAATTTGAGTTGTTGATTGTTGTAAAAGCTTTAGAGAGTCGTTTTGATAAAAGAAAATCTGATTTTGAAGTTGGTTGGGATTTTGTGGGTTTTTAATGAAAATCTGATTTTTTGGCATCTCTATCGGCCAGACATCACTCCCTACAGGTACAAAATGAATCAATGTGTTCATCCTTGTTTGCCCAACATCGCCTACCGGTAAGCCCTCCTCCCTACCGGTACAAAAGCATCCAGAATAGACACAACTCGACTTTCTACTGGTAGGACACCACTCTATACCAGTAGAACTTGTCCCAGGTGGGTCCAATGAGCGAAATGTTGGTTCTCTACCGGTAGACTGCCAACTCCTACCGGTATGTGGTTAGTATTCAGATTTTAAAAGAGAATTTTCTCCCTTTTTTCATTTCCTTTTCTCTCCACTTTGAACTCTGACCTCCACACATTCTCTCTACAATACTTCTATGAGAGCTTGATTTCAGAGCTTCCCACCTTCATTAAAGTCGTAGATCGGAGTGAGAGGATCAACATACTCAATCCACTTCTCTTGAATTCGGGCTTTGGTCCTTTCGTCATCAACGTAGTCTTTCAGATGCCTTGTCATGACGAGCTCCTCAAGTAAGTCCTTGAATTGTTAGCAACTAGTAGTCATCAGCCCCTTTTCTTTATGGTAGGAGTAGAGGAACTTATCGTTCTTCTGCCTCGGCTGCCCCAACATCTTCTTCGGCCACTTGAAGAATGGCTCACACTCAATATTCCTTAACAGAATGTAGAGAAGCTCTTTATAGGCCATTGTGTGGGCCGAAGAATGGCTCACGCTCAATCTTCCTTAACAGAATTTAGAGCAGTTCCTTAAAGGCCATTGTGTGGGCTATGAATTCGTATGACTTCGGTGCTTCCTCCAGTTTGATCCACCCTCGTTTCCACCAGACTAACTCTCAACCTTGCTCCTTTCTTCTTTAGCTTCTTCCAACTGAGCATGTAGCTTGATCCTGGCCATTAGATCGTTCATGCTGGAGGGTGGAAAAAACACTAGATCTTCGAACTCCTGACTTGTGTGGTCCAATCCTAGCTTGAAAGATGTGATTGCGATCTTTTGATCGCAGTCTTCGATTTCATTATAGAGTTTCCAATAGTGTGCTACCTACTGACGTAGCGTCTCGGTCCGGACCTTGTAGAGGACGAGCAACGAGTCTACTTCCTTCTTCAGTCATACTTTTGATAATCCGGACTGAGAAGGCCATTGCTAGATCCTTCCAGAAAGTGATTGAGTCTTTTGGCAGTCGGTCGAACCATAATATGCGTATCTCCCCCAGACTGGAGGTAAAAAACTTACACATTAAGGTGCACAGAGACATCATCTGTCTGAAGTGGTTAAGGTGGGTGTACGAATCCATTTTAGGATCGTATTTGGTTGAACTTTGGTGGGGAGAAGATGACATGGGGCTTGACCTGCTCAATCTTGGGTGAGAATGGAGATGTATGAGCCTTTGATGAAATAGCTCCTGATGAGATCGCTACGACTGAGGAAAACCTAGAGATGCTTAGAGAAAGGGAACACTACACGGGTTGAGAGATTCTCTTTCTATGAGAGAATGCACTCCCCTTCTTATCGTTCACAAAATATTTGGAAACCTCTCAATCTTGAGAGTCCCATAACGAGTGGGGTTTTCCTTTCGGCCTTCGTGTTTTGCTCTTCACGTCTAGAGTTTGAGAAAATTTAGAGTTGTGTTTAAGTTTGCCCAGGACCAATTTTCACCTAAACACATATCAGTGTCTCGACATATCATAATGCTCAGTTGTACAGAGCATAAGTTTGAAGAGGGAATCCATCGATTTTCCTCACCATTTCAGATGCAAGGTTTACAAATTTTCAAAATCTCTAAGTAGGGTTTTCGATATGGTGTATTGTCTGTCTCGATCAAGGGAACTCGCTATAGATGAAGTTTTGTACAGAAGAGGGCATTGAAAATCACTTCTAAATCATAACAAGATGAGAATACGGGAGTATATCTCAAGTTTTGTAGTCTTTTTCAGTCACTGTGCTAAGGAACTTCAGGCCGACGAAGGTAATCTTTGCTGGTTTTCTTGCGAGTAACATGACCTGTTTTCAGATTTGGCTCTTATGCGATCTCGTGGCCGATGATGCGAGTAAGATAGTTCTCTATCCTAGCTTGATATGGGGTCTTATGAGAAGTTGCCCACCAACTGTTTGTAGAAATGTCTCTTGCTGACAGGAGGTAAGGGTTGGATCAATAGCTTTTATCGGACCTTTTCTTGGACATTTTTTGGATTCTTAGCTCAAATTGTGCATTTATAAGTGAATGTTTGAGTGTTGTGGGTTGTGACTCATACGTTTGTTGCACTTGCCAATAGCAAAATACCTATTATTGCTGCGGACTTACGATAGCTGTTCATTGGCGCTCGGTTCGCTCACCGACTGTTTGTTAAAATGCCTTGGCTTCAGGAGGTAAGTTTTGATTCAAATCAAGTAATTCCTATATAAATCTGGGCTTCATGTTCTCAATAGGGTAGTGCCAAACGTAGCACTGTGATTGGCACACAATTTTTGTAGTTTGTGTGTGCCAATCTATCTCCTTTTAGTTAATTTTAGGTCTTAGTTGTTTGTTATTTAACTTTGTTCTTGTACATATGCGTTTAATCTTGTTTTCTAGTTTTTGGTGTTTTGTACAGGTTGTTTAGCATTCCCCGGACGAGTCCGGAAGACCCCGGGAGTCCCCGAACTATTGGGGATCCATTTTGAACACCAAGAAGACCATTTGAAGTCAAGAGCAACAAGGAAGCACCAAGGGTGCCAAATTCCGGAAGATCCAATTACCGGAAGAACAAAGCCATGGCCATGCCCCTTCATCAGTAAAATGTGCATAACTTTTGCTGTGTAGCTCCGATTGAGCTTTATAATATGGCGTTGGAAAGCTATCGAGAAGATGCATCCATAAAAAATAAGGACAAAAATTTCCAGAAACCGACCGGTCGGTCAAACCCCCCCGACCGGTCGGATTTTAACAGTCAGATTTAGACCGGTCGGGCCAAACTCACCGACCGATCGGCGCTGTATTTTCTGTAGATTTTTGCCTTCATTAAGGGCTTTTTGGTATTTTTGGTTAGGGGGACTATATATACTTTGTATAATTTGTGAGAGACAAATTATTAGATGTTTTTCTTAAGTTTTAGGTTGAGTTTGAGGGGAGAGCCTTCCCCTCATCCTCCTCTTTTCTTTCTACCTTCTCTCTAGCATTTGGAGCTCATCCATGGAGCTATGGAGTTTTTTCCAAGCTTTGACGACGTGAGATTTCTTCTCCTCTCTCTATCTATGTAATCTATTACTAGGGTTAAGTTTAATAAAATTGTATTTCGTTTTCATGTGTTGTGTTTATTTATGTTTTATGATTGTAAGTAGTTTAATGGAGGCTTAATCTCCTAGAATTGGTCTTGGGGTGACTAGCACCCCGGCCTAGACATGTGTTTGGTTTCTCCGAAATTGAGCTAAATTGACATGGTTGCGGGTGTATTGAGTCCATAACTAAGGTCTAAATTTAGTGGTGTTAATCTATTTGATTCGTCGTCGACAATTAATTTGGCACGACGCATGCTTATAGCGATGTCCCGCTAGGTGTTCGACAAAATGTCTAAGTGAACGAATTCATCTAAAAACCACCTAATTGCTATTGAATTATTGTCTTGAGGTTTCGTAGGAGTTAGGGGCATGCGGTACTCACCCGTTGATCCAACCAAGGGTGTTCGACTTATTTGATTGGCCATCGACATAAGATGGCACGGCCCATGCTTGTAGCATGTCACCCGATGAGTGTAAGTGGTCCAGAGAGCCGAACTCTAGCTCCCGTGTCATCTCTCGACCCGTGGCTTGTGCTTGATAGTTAAACATTCCGTGGGAGGTCCTAGGCCGTGATCCCTCTTTCGCGTCGTCATGGATATTGGAGTAGTCTGTCGCAACCTAGGTTGGGTGTTAGAACCCCCATTGCCATTCCGTTTAGTTAACTTTATTTTCCTTCTTTCTTGCTTTCATTAGGTTTTAATTCTAAAAATCAAAAGAAAAGGCCGAGCATCCTTCCTCTCTCCACCATTTCACAAATCCAAACTTATTCTCTTAGCGAATTCTTTAGACTCTCACATTTTCCATGTGGACCAACCTCGGACTTATCTACTTTACTTGTAGAGTGTTTATTTCCTTGTTATAAATTATTAATGTCTAACTAAGGATTTTTCCGTTAATCAACGACCGGGAAAATCCTATTAGCACACTGCATACATGCAAATGATGGAAATGGAAACCTCGACTTGGGTACTTGGGTGTGCAGGAGATTGGTTGTGGCTGATTTTTTTGGCGTTTTTCCCTTCTTGGCATTTTCTTTCATCCCTCTTAGCCATGCAATTGGAGTATATAGATCTAGTTTGCACTAATTAGTTGGGTGATCGAGTTGACCTAACCCGTGTGCGAATATTTCCGAATAAGTGTTTTTACACTTTGGTGGCATAGGTTTTCTTTGATCTAGGGTCTCCTAGGGCTGGTTTAGTCGCTCAATCTTTAGCTGGCCGAAGGTTCCACCAATTCTTTAGGCCTATTCTATTTTTGTTGCGGATTTTGCTGGCCTCTTATAGATCTGTTGATGTGTGGATGATGTTAGCACACACCATTTTGGGTAACAAGAGTAGACTTTTTTTTGAGGGCGGAGATTACCTGTGATGCCTCATACATTGGTGGCATATGGTTTTTTCTGGTCTAGAGTTGCGTAGGGCTGATTTAGTCTATTTTATCTTTAGCTTAGTTGGAGTTCCACCTATCTCCTTTCACTGCGCTTTCTCATATACTATCTCTGGATACCTACCACAGTGCATTCATCTGCTATTCTTTGAATATGTTTTGTTATAGGGATATGTTGGAATTCTATTGGACATGATAGCATTTTGTGCTCGGGTGTGGCTGATCTCAGCCCGATAGTGAGCCTTGGATTTAGTATAGGGCTCTGTGGTGTTGCTTATAGTGAAGCATGATGGCTCTCCCCTATCATTCAGAGCTTCTTTCAGGGTTGCTCTGCTTGGATCTATTGTTTGCTCGCCCTCCTACATGGTCTTAGGGTCCATCCTCTTTGACCCTTGAGTTTGGGATACTTCTTGGTTCATGTTGATCTCTGACTGTCCGGTTCATCTGCTATCTATTTATTGTCTTGCTATCATTAGTTCTTATTATGGTTGTCCTAACTTTGTGGGTTGTGCAAGGATTTGGCTAATTGTAGTTTCTTTTCATTGTTTGGAAATAGAAGCAGATCAATTCACCCGTTTTGTCCATTTCTCCTTACCTTCTTCGTGGTGGGTTTGGTCAACTAGGGAAAACACGGACGAATGAGGCAATTTAATAATTACGTTTTCCTTACCAAGCGGGATTTGCTTGGATTTATATTGCTCTTACTCCTGCGGGCTGTGCAGGGGGTCATTTTTTCGTTCTTTTCTTTTGCTTATTTTATTTGTCTTTTTTTCCATTTCCTAGGGTATGCCCCTCGTAAACATGTATATTCGATTAGCATTTTTTATTTTCAAGCTGATTTATGAAAAAAAAAGAAATCGCTACAGCCTAGCCACCTGGCATTGTTGACGGGCGGATCATCATTGTTGACTGACTTCTTGTTCTCGTGGAATCTCTACCCTTTGCCAAATAAAGATGGTTTGCCCGCCCGACACTCTTTGCGTTGGTGTCCCCGAGATCAGTGGGAGAGAGATCGTTGTGGTCTCTTTTCATACTCCGGTGGACATCTGCCGGACTCCGGCTCCCTGTTAACGAGCCTTAGGTGAGCAGAGACTCTCCTCGTCCGAGCGCTTGTTTCCGTTCCGATCGGGCGAGGGGCTATGCCTATCCTGACAACTCCCATTTCTATCCTCTCAGGTAAAAGTGCTTTCCACCAGTTTTTTCCAGTCAATAGCAGACCGGGACCTTGTCACTTCTGCATGGCTGTCTCTTCTGCGGTGAAGGGATCCGATAGCTCTCTTCTCTGGTGCCATTAATCTCTAGGGCGACGTTGCCGTACTTCCGCCCGGAGTTGGATCATCTCGAGCGAGAGGGAGTCTATCCGATCTTCCTTCTTTTCCAGATCAACCTCGAGCTTTTTGATATATTATTTGGACATCATTTTGTTGGGAGAAAGTGGAGTGGAGTGATATTTCTCCTCATTGACAAGGAGCGGGTGCTTGGAGGCACAGACGGTGGTAGATGGACAATTTGTCCTTTCAATGCCGTCTCCTCCGTTAGCCCAGCCAGCCTTCCTCCCAGCAGCATCTCTACCGCGAGCTCCGCCGTGAGCTCCGCTGGCTCTTCACCCAACGCTTTCTTCCAAGAGTGAAGAGCTCATTCTTCAAAGTTTACCGATGAAAGCAGAATCAGAAATGGAATCCCCAGCGGAGTTGCCAATAACTTTGAAGAAAGGAAAATAACTTTCCTTTGATTTCGAAGAAAAGAGGAAAGAAAACAGTAAGCCAACTTAACAACGAAAATGAGGGAAGTGAAGAGGAAAGAAAGAATTTTGGAAGAACAATAGTTTTCATAGTTTATTTTTTATCCCACACTAGTAGAGACCAAACAAAGAGAACTTAATTTGTTATTGTCCTTTTCTATTTCTTAAGTTTGAATTCTGTCTTCACTTGTGCTCTCTACTCTCTGCATCCTCTTCTTATTAATTTCTCCATTATTATATCAAATTCTAATCAATTTGGCGGTGTATTGTCAAATTATTCATGGTTTAGTGACAATGCAAGCGCAAAAGGAGGCTCCTCCAGACATGCAATGCAAGGATAAGTTCCTTCTTCAGAGCGCAGTCACTAGTGCTGGAGCTACTACAAAGGATATCAGTCCAGAGATGGTAACTGAAAGTTCTATGTTATCTTTGACCAAAGTTTCTAAAATTTGGACAAATAGGTTCTAGAATTCTTTTGATAAATTTATGTATTTTATCTTAAAGTTCAACAAGGAGTCTGGTAATACTTTCGAGGAGTGCAAGCTAAGAGTTTCTTATGTCTCGCCACCACAACCACCATCACCGGTCCGAGAAGGATCAGATGAAGGTTCTTCGCCAAGGGCGGCTTCAGTGTCGGACAATGGAACTCTAAATACAGCTGATTATACTGCTGTGAGTATTCAAGATGTTTTACTTTGACAATATGAAAATATATTGTCTTTCTGTTTTAAGTTGCCTATCCTTATGCTATTACTCTTTGTGACACACACGTAACCATTTCTATAGGCTTCAAGCACATATTCCAAGAGGGTACATGTGGATACTCAAAATAACTCGTCAGAGGTTAGGTTATTTACTTTCTAAATGTTTTCATTCCTAGTCCTTGCATGTGGCATGATTATATTGTGATTTATCCTGTTAGAAAATTAAATGTATGCTGTTTATTATTTATCGTGAAATTTTAAGAACATGCTGGGTATAAATCTGCTTTAGCATGGTACTTTTTGAAAATAAAATGAAATGGAAAGTGTTGGTTGTGAGGAGCTCTCACAACCCTTTTTATATTGATACTATCAAAGGATTACAACTGGGTCCCCAGAATATGAGGAAATAATAGAAAGGGATAAAAAAGAACAATACATAAAAAAACAACATTTCCAATCACTAATTCTAACACTCCCCCTCAAGCTGGAGCATAGATATCACGCATGTCCAGCTTGCCAAGAATATCCTGAAATGGTTTACTTCCTATCCCCTTAGTGAGGACATCAGCAAGCTGGTCTCCTGATTTGACAAACGGAGTGCATATGGTCTCACTTGTGAGCTTCTCCTTGATGAAATGACGGTCAATTTCCACATGTTTTGTTCGGTCATGTTGCACAGGATTGTGAGCAATGCTGATTGCAGCCTTATTATCACAATATAAGCTCATGGCCTCGGGGTGAGCAATTCCCAAATCACTAAAAAGCAGTTTGATCCACAGAAGTTCACAAACACCTTGAGCCATAGCTCTAAATTCTGCTTCAGCGCTGGACCTGGCAACCACGTTCTGTTTCTTGCTCCTCCAGGTGACTAAATTTCCACCAACAAAGGAGTAGTACCCGGAAGTGGATCTTCTGTCAGTAATCGAACCAGCCCAATCAGCATCAGAATAGGCTTCAACCTTCAAATGATTGTGCTTGGAGAATAACAGACCCTTGCCTGGAGAAGATTTCAAGTACCTCAGAATCCTCATAACAACATCCAAGTGAGTGGTTCTAGGGGCATGCATAAACTGGCTGACCATGCTGACAGCAAAGGCAATATCAGGACGTGAGTGGGATAGGTAGATGAGTTTACCCACTAGTCTCTGATAACTTCCTTTATCAGTAGGAATCCCATTAGTATCATCGCCTAGTTTCAGGTTTGTCACAACTGGGGTGTCACAAGGTTTGCAGCCCGGCATTCTTGTTCCTTCCAACAGGTCCAGAACATACTTTCTCTGGCATATGTAGATCCCTTCAGCAGACCTTGCAATTTCGATCCCCAGGAAATACTTCAAGTTTCCCAGATTTTTAATTTCGAATTCCTTTGACAGGTATTCCTTGATCCGAGGAATTTCTTCAACATCGTCACCTGTGAGAACAATGTCATCCACGTAGACAATGAGAGCGAGGGTCTTCCCATGCAAGGATTGCTTCACGAACAGTGTGTGATCGGCTTGACTTTGTTTGAAGCCATACTTCTTCACTGCCTGGGTGAATTTTTCAAACCAGGCCCTTGGAGACTGTTTGAGGCCATACAAGGCCTTTCGAAGTCTGCATACCTTACCCAATGTTTGAGATGCTTCAAACCCTGTGGGAATATCCATGTACACTTCCTCATCCAGGTCCCCGTGAAGGAAGGCATTCTTAACATCAAGCTGGTACAACGGCCAGTCCCGATTAGTAGCAAGGGAGAGAAGAATCCGAACCGTGTTCATCTTCGCAACAGGAGCAAATGTCTCTTCATAATCCACCCCATATGTTTGAGTGAACCCTTTTGCTACAAGCCGAGCCTTATACCGGTCTATGGATCCGTCAGCCTTGTGTTTCACCGAGTATACCCATTTGCATCCAACAGTCCTCTTACCTGTGTGTAGTTTAGTCAATTCCCAAGTGTCGTTCTTTCTAAGAGCATTCATTTCCTCTATCATAGCTCCCTTCCATTCAGGGATAGTGAGAGCATTCTGAAAGTGAGTAGGGATATTTACGGAGGAAAGATTAGACACATAGGCTTTGTAGCTGGAGGATAAATGGGAATAACTCAAGAAATTTGATATTGGGTGTTGTGTACACGATCTCACCCCCTTGCGTTGAGCAATAGAAAGATCAAGATCGGTGAAGTTGGGATGGATAGTATTCGAAGGACCAGAAATATCTGTAGAAGGGTTAGGTGTAGTCCCGTGTATCCAATTGACCGTTTGTCTGGAGTTATCTCTGACGTACACCTGTTCCCGACAAGCAGGAATTTGTGGAAGCACTGGATTTTCTGGAGAAGACACAATATTTTCTGGAGACACAGTATTTTCTGGAGACAGGACAGGAATATACATATGACTTTCTGAAGTCAAGACAGGAGAATTCTCTTCATGCTGAGTCTTCCCCTGAAGAGATGACTGGGGCGCCCCAAAGTAGGACTGGGACTCAAAGAAGGTCACATCCATAGAGACAAAACACTTCCGAGTGTATCCCTTCTGAGCAAGGGAGTATCCAATGAAGACGCATTTAATAGCACGAGGATCTAATTTTCCTCGTGAAGGGGATTGATTGTGGACAAAGCACACACATCCGAAGATTTTTGGAGGTATTAGAAACGAGGCCTCGGATCCTAGGAGGACCTGGATAGGAGATTTTTTCTGGAGAACTTGGGTCGAAAGGCGATTGATTAGATAGGTGGCTGTACAAACAGCTTCTCCCCAGTATGTGCGAGGAACCCCCATAGAGAATAGCATACAACGGGCGATATCAAGAAGGTGGCGATTTTTTCGCTCAGCTACTCCATTTTGTTGAGGAGTATTAATGCACGAAGTTTGATGAACGATGCCATAAGTAGAGAGGTATTGGGCGAGACCAGAATCGATGTATTCACCTCCATTATCGGATCGGAGGATTTTTACGACACCCTTGTATTGGTACGAGATCATTTTGTGGAAATTCTGAAAAATGGAGAAAACTTCTCTTTTTTCCTTCATTAGATACACCCAGGTAGTACGTGAGAAATCGTCAATGAATGTCACGAACCACTGGTGACCTGTAATAGATGGAATACGGGATGGACCCCAGACATCAGAATGGATCAACGAGAACGGCACAACACTTCTATGAGTGGAGGGACGAAAAGACGTTCTGTGTTGTTTACCGAGTTGACAAGATTCGTATTGAAATTTTGACAAATCGTGGGAGCCAGCACGGGAGGGACATAAATGTTTGAAAATATGAAAGGAAGGGTGTCCAAGGCGACGATGCCACATCCATAAGTCTTCCTTGTTGTCGGAGAGTTGGATGGACTGGTGTGCTGACTGCTCTGGTTGATCAAGAAGGTAGAGACCGTGTTTTTTTCGA
>NMUG010006768.1:0-12407 GCA_002855965.1 Monotropa hypopitys | reverse complement strand
TGGTGAATCGTTCATTGGAGAATATGTTGCGATATTTGGTGGGAGAGCACCTGAAGTCCTGGGATAAGAAGTTGTACCAAACTGAATTTGCCTACAACTGATCAGAAAATCGAAGTTCCGGGGTCACTCCCTTCTATGCTAACTACGCATTCCAACCCCGTGCTCCCATTGACCTGGAACCTGTTGGTGATGTGAAAAGGGTGCACAAACAGGCTGAGGATTTCATCACTGACTTGCAGCAGGTGCATGAGCAGGTGCAGCAGAACCTACGGGAGTCGTCAGCAAAGTATAAGGAGGCAGTTGACAAGAAGAGGAGGTTACTGGAACTGAACGTGGGAGATTATGTATGGGCTGTTCTGACGAAGGACCACTTTCCGGTGCACGAGTACAGCAAACTCGCTGCCCGAAAGGTTGGTCCCTATGAGATTATTGAAAAGATCAATGCCAATGCCTATCGACTGAAGCTGCCTAGCCATGTGCACACTTCGGACGTGTTCAACGTGAAGCATCTCATTCCATACTGCGGGGATAGTTCGGAGGAGGATGACGGGTTGGCGAATTCGAGGGAGAATTCTTTCCAAGCTGGGGAGGATTATGCAGATAGCGTGGATGACGCTTACCTGGAGACCCGGGGGCGCCGGTATGCCCGGGACACCCGCTCGGTAAAACGGGCATAACTTTTGATCCGTAACTCCGATTTCAGCGTTCTTTGGACCGTTGGAAAGCTCTCGGAGAGACGCTCGATGCCTCAAAATCGTTACGCCATTTTGAGTCCAGGATCAGCCCCAAAAATAGCTAATCCGGTTTTGGTATTTGGCCCGCTTGTTTTGGGCTTTTTATTTTACTTCTTCTATTTTCTAGGCACGACTTGTTTATGGGCTAGGGTTTTGTTGCGTATTTAAGGAACATTGATGTAACTCTTTTGGACACCTTTGATTGAATGAAAACCCTATAGTGCATTCCTGCACTTTCTTCCCACTCTTTCGGTATTCGCTTCGAATCAACGATCGATTGATGCCTATTGACTTGGCATTCTTCTGAATCAACAAGTTCGTAGAAGAAATACATCCTTGTATTTAACCTGTTCCCTTGCAGCCGTCATCTTCCATTGACGACTGCATCAGTTTAGAAAATTGAAGGTGTTTTCAGGCGAGGTTTGGGATTCATCAGAGTAGGGCTGCGCATGGTCCGCATTGACTGGGATTCCTATGAATCCGAGTACGGAACCTAATTTTACGATTCCAAAAAAATGAAATTCATATCTAAATTAAAAGTTTCACAGATTAGTTCTAATCCGAATCTAATCTTACGATTTTCACAACTTTTCAAATTTAATTCCAATTACTATAAAAATATTTCATCGCAAAAAAAGAGAATACGATGAGTCTATTATTAACATATTCTTGATAAATATTTTAAATATAACTTTATAAACTAAGTGTGATCAGAAAAAGAGAGGAAAGGAGAAATTTAGTTTCGATCTAAACAGGTTTGCAAAATGCTAGTGTTTGTCAAATTTTCTGTAAAACTATTTAGATCAAATTTTACTGATATCCGATTGAGCTAAAGTTTTGTAGGGTAAACTATTTTATCAATCTAAATATCATGAATAGTATAGATCATTACAGTGGAATGCAGATGAGATGTGTCATTTTCGGTGTTTAAATAAGAGTGTCCATTGAACCTGTCCCATATATGTATATATGTGTGTATTATGTTCTAATATGTGTATGTGTGCGCATGTTTGTGTATGAAAGAGAGAGAGAGGGAGCTATAAAAACAAAAAGTAAAAATATATAAAAAAAATATAAACATTTTTCTATTTTATAATTTCTTGAAATTTTAAAATCATTTATAAAAAACAAAATAAATTATTAAACTTGTTTTATTACTATTTTTTAAATAGAAACATAAACGAAAAATAATAAACATAAATGTTATCAAACGCTGCCAAAGATAAAGATGCGGTTAAATATTTAATTAAAATCTCAATTGAAGAGTTATTAGAATAATGGTTAACTGGTTTATTATTGTTGAGTAACGTGTCGACGGGGTCATTATGGTTACCTAACGAGTGGGCTGTGACAAGTTATATGGGGATGAATTCTTAGTTTCAAATGCTTACTATATGTTTTAAGTGTCTCGTTGTTCAGCCATGTTTTTAAATTATATTCTCCAATTTGTTGTGCAAACTCAATATTATCAAATTAAATTTCAATAGAAAGAAAAACAATGGAGCTCGATGAAATTGATTGTAAATTTTCATGTCACATCCTGTCCCGATCAATAATCTTTTGAGATAAATATCGAATGCCTAACGCGATTAAACATGTCACGCCCCTTCCTGGATATGATTATCTACTAAAGATATTATCTGAGTTGACAATGACTAAGAAATAATTTCTATCCTTAATAATGCTTAATGAAATTAACAACTTCTTATAATATTTAAACATGTCAGGATCTACTCGCAAAGGAAAAAATACAAATAGTGGTTATTACTGTGCGAGGATAAAATATGTTTGCACTGTCCTCGCCGATAAACAACAGTTATCTAGATCTTGTGAACACCTTGTCAATCTACTCCAACTCTTTCTATCCCTGCGCTCACAGAAAATTGTTAGAGGACCTCCCGCCTCTAGCGGTCGAAAGACTCTCCGATGACTAAGTTATTCCTGATCGAAGAAAATTGTAAGTTGTAAGCACAAAGGGAGTCTGAGAGCAAAATGGCATATACCGTTCTCTGGTGGATGAACTTCTTCTTATATACTTCTGTCTTTTAGATTTATAGCTTCTCACTAGAAATGAGTTCTTCATGTGACTTCTCAACCCTTTTTCTTGATTCTGTTGCAATCTGTCAGATGACTGGTCACATTCTCTGACAAGGGAGAATGTCGGCCTTATTACTGCCCTAGAACTCTGAATATTCCTTCGGGAGTTGTGGTCTGGCAGGCGTGCCATCCACCATTCAATTTCTGATCGACACCTGGATACCTTGTCTGTCACCTTTTTCCACACTACTTTGATTTGGTGCCGCATTGGTGGATGTCGGACGCATAGGCCAACCTAATCCGTACAACGGGCACCACTCGTGCATGTGCTCAGCTATATCATACCTGGTCTGGCACGTGCTGCTATACAAGACTAGTCTCCCTGTTGTGAGGATGTTAGCCACATAGGGCCAACCTGATCCGCACAGTAGAGATGCTGGGAAGGCAGGTGACTAGCTGAATCTATCGTGATTCAGTTTGTGTCTTTGAATAGCTACCCGTCTGACTACCAGAATGTTAGCCTAATCTCTAGTGCAGATGGCCGTTGGACACATGGTTGATCATATCAACTGAGATCTAGTACTGTCGTACATAATCACTGGTCCCCGCGCTACAAGGATGTTTAGTCGCATTGGGCCGACCTGATCTATAGTGCGTGGCTGTTGATGACATGGCAAGCTAGTGCCGAACAGCTGCATGATGTTGGGTTAATACGAATTTGCCCTTGACATGTGGTGAATCCAAATTAACCCCACCATAATTCCCCCTAGCTCTGGCTACTTTAGCCGCACGGTAGGAGTGTGCAGAGCTCTCAATACCCAAAATGTTGTCGTTCTACTTATCGAATAAGCCCAACTGTCATTTTGAAGAGGCACCATATTAATTGCGCATTTAATGCCTGTGACCCATACACTCTTCTCGAGACTGATATGATTGACAGAAACCTAGAGAGGGGTGAATAGGTTTTTGATTTTTATGACCTTTTTTAATTCTTTTTAATTATTAGTACAAAAAGATAAATGATTAGTTTGATCAAATGAATAGTAATAGTAAACAAGGAGATAATAGTGAAAGAGAGAGAGAAACAAAAAGACAGTTGTACACAGAGATTTTTATAGTGGTTGGTCAATTGCTTATGCTAGTCCCGATATACTCGATGCAATGGACATCCAAGAGGGAGTGAATTGGTTTATTAACTAAAGCATTTTTGGAATTTAAATTCATCTCGTAAATTAGATTTGGAATCTTAGATTATTTGTATCTTAAAATCTTAGTGTGATTTTAAGGTGGTTGACCCTAGATTGTGGTAGAGAATTCGATTACGAACTCAATGAGACTTGAATCGCCTCAATCGGAGGTCGGACGAAAAAGTTATTAAAGTTTAAAGTTTTCTTTAAAATTTTCTTAAGGCCGACCGGTACACGAAAATAGGTCGACCGGTCGGGATCATTCAGTGAGTCGTTACTTAGGCGTTGACCGGTATATGTATTTCAATCGACCAGTCAGGTTGGTCCAGTGGGTATTTCAAAGGGCCGCGATCGGTACATGGAATTCGGTCGACCGGTCGACGGATTTCAGAGAGACGTTTGGGTAGCCACGACCGGTACATGGAATATGGTCGACCGGTCACTGAGTGTAAAATCGCAGTTCCGAAGGTTAAATGAAGGGCAGATTTGTCATTCCATATGGGGGCTATATATATGATATTGAGCACGATTTTGGGCATCTTCTTCCTTATTTTGCCCTAGGCCCTTCTCTCTCTACTTCCATGGATGGATGTCTCTCCCTTCTCTCCTCCAATCCAAGGCCAAGACGCGCTCCAACCTCAAAACCTGAAGAAGAAACGTCGTTCTACGCATAGTAGGCTCTCCGGCAACCCACATATCGAAGTCGTTTTCCAAGATTTCGGGTAAGTCGATTTATAAAACTGGGTTTCTTGCGTTGTGTATTTAGAAATCGTTGTTGTGCTCATCGTTGTCGTCGTATTGATGTATATAGGTTTGCGGGTACCGAAGATTGACGCAACTAGGATTTCCCCGTCGGCGCGCACATTGAGGTAAATGTTGATACCCAAATTTTGACTCAGCCTCCAACCTATTCCGAAATCAGCAAAAATATCCTTTCAGGGATTTACATGCACATCCGGGATGTTCGGACTCTTCGCGAATAACACCGATGGTATCTAAAAATTTCAGCAATAGTGAACGAGCAGCAATAAAGTGTTGAGGAACATTTACCTGTCTCAGAATTTGAAGCCGACGCACCGGTTAAGAAAATTTCTGACGGACGACACTGAAACCGCATCCGAAAAGGCAGAATATCCGGGAACGAGCAAAATCCTGCATGCACAGTCAGAATTCTGTTGTCAGACAGGATATTGACAGTAAATCAGTCATCGAGAAGCAGGTACAAAAATTGAATCCGTCTGATCTAGATCCGGGATTTAATTACGGATGAACGTCAATCCATTCGGTTTTCCCTGCAGCTGACCAACAGCCTTGGAAATCAGTGAACAGATTTTGCACGGATCTTATCTTCCAAATTTGGTATTCCTAGTGGAGCAGATTGTTTAGAAGCTGAGTAGTCCAGAAGGTGCAACCCGCGCTTCTCTCTTTGTTTTAAGCAACGGAGCCGAATTTAAGGGACTTCCCGAGAAACGTCCGGTTCAAGCCCGGGACATTTGCTATATTCCTGATCCAACTCTACGATCACGAATATCAAATTTAAATTGTCAAAGTCCAAGTTCGTCGAGGGGCCGGCCAAGTACAAACAGAAGCTTCGAACCAAGATTTAGAACTCCGGGATACTTTTGCAATTTTTAGGATATTTTATTTAATTTTTATTTAAATATTCAAAGTGGATAAGGTCAACCAGACCCAGGAACCTTCCAAAAATATCTCAAGCCAGCTCATGGGCCACGTGGCCGCCCATTGGGCCCAATAACCCTAATGTCGCAACTATAGTTGCGACATCAAGGTTCTATAAAAGGAAACCAACCTCCAACATTTCTAGGATCCAAGCATTCCTCTTGCAAGTCACTTCAACCACAAATCTCAAAACCTCCGGGCATTTTTCTTACAAAACCCTCTGAAACTACTTTAAATCCAGCCAATCCTCTGTCTATTTTTACATGGTAAATATCGTTTTGCTTCTATTATTCTTCGGAAAATCTTGATAGTCTTCTAATCTATAGTTCGCACTAGTCTATCGGCCGCATCCGACACTATGCCTTACTATATTTTAAATAAGTTATCTTAAGAAGTTGTCTCCCGAAATTGTACAGATATAGCAATATAATTTGCTTTTATTTGTTAAATACTTGTCTTTACTGCTTTTGAACTGATATCTGCTAAAGAATTCGTTACTTTATGTCTTTCTCCTCGTTAGAATTCGGCACATGCTTGGCTATGCCGGCTCCGCTGTCGCAAACGAGAAGAATATAAAAACATTTTCGCCTCAAAATATTTGCCGTCTAGCTTGGAATATATCCAACTCGGTTTATATATATGATATCTTAACTGCTATATATGTACTTCCATCTAGCTCGGACTATATCCAGCTTAGTTTATATATATATATATAATATCTTATACTCCTGTCCATGCATACGTACATATATTCTATCTCTCTTCAGCGATTAACTTTCGCTTTCCCCAAAACACTTTCAAATAAAATTAAATTCCGGTATCCGTACTTTAGAGTGAAAGCTTGCAGTAGCTACTAGACTCGGATTAAAGAAATGCCTTGTGACTCGGCCCCGTCCGGAGCACTCGATATTCTGTGAGATTTTCACACTTAAAATAATCCCCTCCCCATTTTTCAAAACACAGTCGAAGCTCTGTCCGACTGAAAAATACACAAAATACTTTTAAAAGAAAAACAAATTCCTTTATCCATACTCTGAAGTGAAAGTTTGCAGTAGTTATCAGACTCGAATTAAAAGAATGTCTTACAACTCGGATTCGTCCGGAGCGTTTGACATTCTGTGGAATTTCCACTAAAAAAGCAAACGTTTTGTAAAAATTTCTTTTCACGGTCGAAGCTCTGTCCGACCCAAAGGCATAAAAACAAATTTCGTGGTCGAAGCTCTGTCCGACCCAAAAATAGAAAAATCGCTTTTCACAGTCGAAGCCTTGTCCGACTGAAAAACGTCAAAAATATTTTTAAAACCAAAACCAAGTTCCTCAAATCCATACTCTGAAATGAAAGCTTGCAGTAGCTATCAGACTCGGATTAAAAGAATGCTTTATGACCCAGGTCATGTCGGATCATTTAATATTCTTTGGAACTTTCCAAACAAAATAAATAAACAAAAAAAAAAACAAAAAAAATGCTTCAAAACCGGTCGAATTTCTGTCCGACCGTAAAATACCAAAATTACTTTTCAAACGTAGTTGGAATTCTGTCCGACTGTAGAAAACTATTTTTCAGCCGAAGTTCTGTCCGGCTCAAATTTATTCCTAAAATGCAGTCGAAATTTTGTCCGACTGTAGAAAACCATTTTTCAGCCGAAGTTCCGTCCGGCTCAAATTTATTTCTGAAAACACAGTCGAAGTTCCGTTCGACTGTTGTAAATAAAACTATATTAACAAAACAAAATCGTTTTCCCAAACACAGTCGAAGTTCTATCCGACTGTAGAAAACTAGTTTTCACCGAAGTTCCGTCCGACTCAAAAATAATTCTTTTTTATTAAATATCGGGCCAAAATCTGCCCGTCAACAACTATTACCCATTTTCTATTTAAATTTCAATTCATTTCATTCATATCAGTAATAAGTATTCTTTTCTCTAGCCAAGAAAACAATTGACTTCGGATCCCAAAAAGATTTACTTTTGAAAATGAAAGTACCGAAAGGGCGAGTGGGGTGCCTAACACCTTCCCCATTCGTAATTTAATCCCCGAACTTCGAATTTCTGGTTTGTAGACACCTTTCCAAACAAAAAGATATTTTACTCAAATAAAATGACATCTTTTAAATATTCATTTTAAGTAAAATAGCGGTGACTTGGCACACCAAGAATAAAATGCCGAGTGGCGACTCCGAAAATTCTAAATCGGCACACTCAGACCGTCACCCATTTTTCAAACAAACCCTCTTTTTAAATAAACCCCCAACAACGCGGATTTTCCCGTCCCGTAAAACGACTCCTCCCGAAGAGAGGGGACGAGGGAAGGATGGGAAAATTTTCCGGCGCGACAGCTGGCGACTCCACTGGGGACTTCGAGGATTTCGGCTTGCGAAACCTTTTTCAAAAATAAATCTTTTCCGGAATCTCGAAACCAATCAATTCTTGGCTTGTTATTACTGATTGCATCGTCTTTGTTTCTTTTCAGGGAAATTACAGGGCGCGTTGCTAAAATATACAAGTTCTGCGCTTTTGAAAATTACTGCGCTGAAACTATTTATCTGCTTATCTTCTTGCTTACTGATAAACTTCAAAAAGGATCTTCCCTCATTTTTCAAATTTTTTTTACTTAAATTGCACAAGTACGTTTTTCATGCATTATTTGCATCATTTCCTGTTTTGGGTGGAAGTCATTACCGCCCAAAATGGACGAGTCCCTATCAACCTTTCGGGGGCCCAACAATAAGCCGCGTGACCCTAAAAAGTCTGCTGTGGAAATGAGGCACTCCAACCAAATCACTGACTCTACGATGGCTTCCCTAACGGAACCGGAGGTCTGAAAATTTGGGAGCCATTAAACTTTATTAGCCAAACATATCCACATGCTGCATATAGTAAGCCAGTTACAAAGTCAAGCCAAAACTCTATTTACTGTTTTAGGGCAAACATTTACATTCCGAAAGGAATCCTTATATACATGCCTGTTAAGTATCCAAATTTCCAAAAAAATGCATCTTAGCGTCCTTAGGGATATTGGTAGAGATAAGACTAGGGACTTGTCATTTTTCAAAAATCTCCCTATAAATTTACAAATCCGAGATCATCCTCCAGACTCCATGTCCGAGGCATGTCCCGAATTATAAATTTAAAAGGAAGTCCATACGTCTCCAATTATCCCTAAAGGTCTTCTTTTACGCATATATCTGCTTAAATGCCATAAACTGTCAGAGTCTTTAGAGATATTGGTCAGAAATAGATTACGGACTCAGCATTATTTCCCAAGGATCTATAATTTAAGACCGTCCTCCAGACTCCATGTCCGAGGCGCATCTTAAATTTTAAATCTCAAAGGAAGTCCGTAACATCTCCAATATTTCCAAAGATATTTCCTTGTATGCTGATTCGAGCGTAGTGTTGCCATACAGGTACAAACATGGCTCATCTAGATTTTCCAAATCGGAGAATTACAAGATCCCTTGCTAGAGCAATGGCTGGTGATCACGTTCCCCAAGAACTAGAGATCGTGTCCATGGAGGAACATCTCCTCCTTCACCGATCTCTAGAAAACCTACAGGTTATGATGGAAACCCTGAGAGCTCAGTGCCAGGCCCCATCCATTGTCCAGCCAACTGGGGCAGACCCACCATCTCCGCATCCGCTACCACCCAACACTGGGGCAGTATACGGTCAAACAGCGCCACAACCTGCTCCACCAATTCCAGTTGCAAATCCAATCCTACCAGCGGGGAACTCTCTACAGCCCCCCATAGCAGAATATTCCCGTTCCTCATGCTCTCCCATATGTCCAAGATGATCTCAAAAGTCACCTTGACGAGATCCCGACAAAACGGGAAGACACACCACTACTTCTGAAAGTCCAACAACTGGAGGACGCATTCAAATCCCTCTGCGGACCCAATGCATACACTTCGACCAGCTTCGAAGATCTATGATTTTATCCGGACATGGTCTTGCCATCCAAGTTCAAGATCCCAGATTTTTCTAAATATAACGGAACCAGGGAACCCATGACGCATCTACGTCTTTATGCCGGGGCACTCTGCGGTTATCCCGACCTAGAAAGACTAATGTTGCATCTGTTTCAATACAGTTTGACCAGGGCAGTCGCACAATGGTTTGCCCGCTTGGATCTAAAGCGCTTTCGGTCCTGGACAGACCTCTCCCAAGAGTTTGTTCGTCAGTACCGACATAATGCAGAAATGGCAGTCGATCGTCTCTTTCTCATCCGTATGAAAAGAGAACCAGAGGAGACTTTCTGTAGATATGCCCTCCGATGGAAGAACCATGCCTGTTAAGTCGACCCTCCTCTGGCCGAGTCCGAGTATGTGTATTTGTTCGTACAGACGTGCGAAGGGATGTACTATGAAAAATTTTGTACCTCTATCGGGAGATCTTTTAACGAGATCATCCTATAAGGGGAGATGATCGAGGACGGTGTCAAGACCGGCAAAATACTCGATCCATATTCCAAATCGGAGGATACTTCAGCATCATATGCCAAGAAGCCTCCTAGAAAGAAGGCCAAGGAGCCTGAAATTTCAGCAGTCACGCCGGGTCCGAAACCCAACAATCAATTCTCTTTTCAACCGGGGTACCCAAGCTACCAACAACAACAACAACAACCCTACTATCTGCCACAGAGTGCATATCAGAACCTGCCACAGAGCGTATATCAAAACCCGCCGAATCCATATCAAGGCCAAAACTTCCAGGGTTCAGCACCTCAGAATACATTTCCTATAAATACTCCGACATACCCAAGAAGAAATCCAAATAACCGAAATTTTACGCCATTGTCCATAACAATGACAGAAGTACTCCAGCGCCTCATGGCATCGGGGCATCTAAACCCCGTTCCTCTTCGACCGCAGCCTAATCCTCCTGCTCCCCATCATCGAGCAGATCTCCAATGCTTATACCACTCTGGCCAAATCGGTTATGATACAGAAAAGTGCTGGACACTGAAACACAAGGTCCAAGACCTCATCGACTCCGGGACAATAAATTTGGAGGATGCTAAGCTGCCTCCCAATATCACTACCAATCCATTCCCGAACCACTAGGAAAGGATCTCTGAACAATTCCCGCTCACTGCCATATCTCGGTGGGAAGAAAATTTTTCTATCAAAGGAAAAAGCAAATGTCTGGCAAATTACAAACCGCCACCATCAACCCTCTGTCACGAAATTAAAATCTTCAGCATACAAACCGCCCCGCTCATCCAGGGGAACAACCGCACAACCAGACGATCTTCTCGATCTATCAAGCCCGCGTCTCATGAAAAGAGCGATGCAAAAAGAAAAATTTATCATTATCATGTTTATACGATGATCAAAGACAAATTGCTACCCCTTTACACAAATAAGAAGGGGATTCTACAAAAGATCTCTGTCTATTTCTCTCTAAACTCTTCAGCCTCTCCTCATAACGGAAGTGCTCATACTCATTCAAAAATCATCGAAGCTTGGTCAAGAAGTTTATGCCTTGTCGAAGTTAAAATCTGAATCATTTCAAAAGAAAATCATCATCCGGCATAGTTAAAACCTAAGAAGAAAAACTATGGCAAGATCGAAAAAACCCTGCATGATTAAAACCAGAGAGGGAATCATGGCAAGACAAAGGGGATACAAATCCGGTGTAGTTAAAACTCGAGAGGGGACTACAGCAAAAATAGATCAATCTAGTGCGATTAAAACCCGAGAGGAAACCGTAGCAAAATCGGAACAAAAATAAAAGGCATCCAGCGTAACTATCAACTCGAAAGGGAGTTATGGAAAAAATGGATATAGAAAAAGCCAATGAAACACACATACAGAAACACTCTCTGGAGTCATCCTAAATCACAGAGCATGTCTGAGCAGCAATGAAGTCAGAATAGGTATCTACACAGCAATTGACCTTCCGAAGAAACAGTTTCTTTGAAGATTCAGTTCGACTCGTCCTAGCGGTCTATCACTTCATGTGCTAAAAAATATAAAATCATTTTCAAAGGAAGGGTGAATGTAACGACCTGTATTTTATAAAAGTATTTTCGGAAAATTAAATCACCTCGTAATTTAGATTCGGTATCTTAAATCATTTTATCTTAAAATCCTAGTATAATTTTAAGGTGGTTGACCCTAGAATACGATAGAAAATTCGATTACGAATCCAACGAGACTTGAATCACCTAAATCGGAGGTCGGACGGGAAAGTTATCGATTTTCAAAGTTTTCTTAAAAAAATTCTTAAGGCCGACCGGTACACGGGATGTGGTCGACCGGTCGGGATGAGTCAGTGAACGTTTAACACAGGTGCTAAACGGTACACGCAATGTGGTCGACCGGTCGGGTTGGTCCAGTGGACATTTCAAAAGGGCCGCGACCGGTATACGGGATTCGGTCGACCGGTCTCCGAGTTTCAGAGAGTTGTTCAGAAGGGCCGCGACCGGTACACGCGATGTGGTCGACCGGTCGCGAAGGCAAAATTTTGCGAGAAATTGCTTCATTAAGGGCATTTTTGGAATTTCAAGTCTAGGGGGTATATATACTAAATGGAGCCCGAAAATTAGGTTATCCTCTTCATTTTCTGAACCCTACTCTCTCTCTACCTCCATTCTATACATCCTCTCCCTTCTCTCTAGGATTTGAAGGTTTTCCTAAGGGATTTTGGAGAAATCCCAAGCATTAACGTCGTTTTACACGTCGAGGGCTATGCGGGAAGTACCATAGCTCGTCCATTCGTCGATTTTCAGATTTTCGGATTTCTTTGGAGAAGCTTTTGAGGTA